>CM072518.1:2133901-2148901 GCA_036898135.1 Oncomelania hupensis
CCACCGACCAACGCCCTCAGCTTTAAACAAAAACGCAACGTGGCCAACACCAACCGACGGATTTTGTACAGGAATGAAGGTGTATACCTAAATGCAGTGTTAACAAGATGCGAGGTCAATGTTCTGACAAAACAATCCTTTGTGGTCTTCGTTGTGTGGACAAAGCAAACTGACTTTAGTGTAATTATCCCTGTGTTATAAATTACCAATAATGGGCACGTGTGGAATTCACTGCCCAGGTGTGGCGGCCAGGATGATGAATTAATGCTAATTCTTGGTCAATGACCACAATCTACGTAAGACTGTCTGCATAATGAATAAAAAAGGGACCAACATAAGGGGATTACTGTTCAACACCACTGATGACTATGTAGGTCCATGAGGGCTGCGGATTATTGTTCAACACGACTGACGACTATGTAGGTCCATGAGGGCTGGGGATTACTGTTCAACACGACTGATGACTATGTAGGTCCATGAGGGCTGGGGATTATTGTTCAACACGACTGGTGACTATGTAGGTCCATGATTGAGGGCTGGGGATTACTGTTCAACACCACTGATGACTATATAGGTCCATGAGGGCTGCGGATTATTGTTCAACACGACTGATGACTATGTAGGTCCATGAGGGCTGGGGATTACTGTTCAACACGACTGATGACTATGTAGGTCCATGAGGGCTGGGGATTACTGTTCAACACCACTGATGAGGGCTGGGGATTATTGTTCAACACCACTCCATGAGGGCTGGGGATTACTGTTCAACACGACTGATGACTATGTAGGTCCATGATTGAGGGCTGGGGATTACTGTTCAACACCACTGATGACTATGTAGGTCCATGAGGGCTGGGGATGGACTAGAGTTTTGTGACCGTTGTGTTCAGCGTGCTATGTAATCACCGTCAGTGGGTCAGGACTACACCAAACTGTAATCCAAGGCAATACGGGAACCAGCAATTCACTAACAACAATGGTTGGACTTAGCAAAAGGTTGTGCATGCTTTGCATGGCGTGTGAAATCACTCTAGGTTACCGTCACAAATGTCTTCATCAAGAAGGCTGAATAAATAAGAAAAGACTTTGGCTGGCAATGAACCAACAAGCAGAACAAAACGCTATACGCTTACCTTGCTAACCAGGATGTCGTCAGCATCAAAATGTCGGCCAAACATCTTTGGAGCGTCACCTCCAGTGTGGACGATCTTCAGACAGACCTCCATGCCAGCTCTGGCTATGTCCACCTGCTTGTGGTTGAATTCTATACTGGCCACACGACCAATCTCGACGAACTGAAACATTTTCACAAAACAGACATCAGTACAACCAGCTAGATCGGCAGATAGGTGACAGCTAAATGGGTCACAGGACCTATCTGTAGGAAACCACAAATCGGTGATTATAGCGACAACAGCGGCAGATGCCGGAGTGGTAAAGATAAGGTACAAAATACACAAGCATGGAGATGAGGAAGTGTTTGTTCATTCCACATGGACTGCTGCCACCACACACAATGGGTTTCAACCTGTCATGCAACATAAATGACACGTCATCCATCCTTTCATTCATCCACTTAGCAACGGCTATCAATTTCTCTCTCCATGTATTTGCCGCAAGACAGATGAAGGATGTGGAAATACGTTTAAGAGCCGCCAGCGGTAATGGGTAGAAAACGCTGTATAATGAATGCAGAAGTTCATCAAAAAGGCAAGATTATCTGTAACAGCAGGTTGCTGCTAGGTCAACGAATGGAAAGCGCAATAGTGCAGGTAACTGGGGAAAAAACGAGATGGCACATGATGGCAGGAACGTTGTTTTTGCTTTCAAGTTCATTAATTCCTCTTCCTAGCCGCCAGTCCTGTACTGTGAATTCCACACGTGCCCAACATTGGTCATGTATAACACAGGAATCATTACAATAATGTCAATTTCCTTGAACCACACAATAAAGACCATCACTAAGGACTGTTCTGTGAAAACATTGACCTCGCATCTTGTTAAAACTGCAGTTGAGCTGAAGTGGCGGTGCAGTGCTGTTTGCATGTCGGCGGTTGAATGCCCACCTACCATTTCTTATTCATGGCGCATGCTAGAGGCAAAGGGCCCATAGACTTGGGCAGCATCTTACACTACAAAGTGCGCTTGGCCGTTATCATCATTATTACTCTCACCCCCACTCCCTTCCCCCAAAGTCAGTCAGTCAAGCGTTTAGCACCTGCACTGCAAAAGACTGAAAGAAAGTGCTCTGTCACACGTAAGCTATGTTGCAGGGATTTTGGTGGCTTTGGCGTGTGGGCGTTATCGGGGTGCTGCAGGCGGCTGGGCGTGGGTTTATCAGTGAGCCGGGCATGTCACCGTCTTATCGCACCTTACTCCATGTAACCCCCTTTGATGTCACGTGGTCTTTATCGCTTGGCCTCTCCCCTCGCGCACTAAACAACATTAAGCGTTTCAAAATGGGTTCTGGAGTCCCTCTTCCCGCTCATCTCTGTGTTTAGGATCTCCGTCAGGACTTTCAGCGCTCATCTTACCACGGACACACTAAACAACATTCAATAGCGCTTGCTCTCTCTCTTTCTTCACCTTTTGTTTGGGTCCTCGCTTCTCTTCAAGTTTCGTCGTGTCTGCAGGCTCTCAAACATCATTACTATTTCTAACTGGCAATATGATATAATCTGCATGTTTACAACGTGTTACAAATTAGTGTAGGGACTAGAGCTGTAGCTTGTGCCTGGTGTGGTTGGTGATCCAGCTGTGTATAATCTGTGCAGCCCAATGCTCAAGGCTTTCGGCGTCTGTATTATATCTGCCTGTTTACTGTGCGCATTATCGCTCTGTCTAGAGCGGCCTTTCAAAACCAAGATGCTGCGTTTGGTAGAAAGCTTTGATCGTAACCCCTCGCTCTACCTACCTTTACCAACTGCAGGTTACCATCAAATCAAATCTCCACTTGCATCTTTCTTCTTCTTTTTACACAATTTGCGTGTACGCCGGTGCATCTGCGTGTGTGCTTGGGGTGTGCGTGCGTGGGGTGTGTGCGCCTGCGTGCGTGGGGTGTGTGTGCGCGTGTGCGTGTGTGTGGCAGATCGTCTAAATTCACAAATTGTGTCAAGACGTAAAATGAACCACATAAATAATTTACAATGACTTTTATTATTATTAATGCCAATGTTTGGGATCTCCTACCCCACCCAATCCCACATTGATGTTTTGAAACTTACATATCTCCCTCTCCCCTTTATTCTACGTTTTTTGTTTTGGTTCATCTTGTGGTCAGATATGCCTATTATCTGTGTAATAAACAAACGCACAACGTGGTCCTCGAGGAAGGGAGGACGGAAAGCAAGCTAGTAGAGCTCAAGGGACGGCGACCTGAGGATGGCAGAACAACTGGCGCCCAGCCTAGCCTAGCCTATGACAAGTGTTGTGGGTGGCGAGACCCTGTCCCACTGGTCCTCATCACCTACAAAACAGTCCTCATAAGCAGAAGCTATCGTCCCCTATACGCTTAATGTGTCCGGGGACGTACATTTTACTCAAAAAGCTTGACACATTACACTATTAACTCGTGTCCTTGCCTGCCAAACAAAGAAACACGTAAACGCATTGTGACATTACGATGGCACACACAGAACGCACTCTCTCTCTCTCTCTCTCTCTCTCTCTCTCTCTCTCTCTCTCTCTCTCTCTCTCTCTCTCTCTCTCTCACTTGATATGGAAATACTCATAGAAAGAGAACAGCAGGGCAGACTGTAGTCTATTTTCTACCCAGCCACATCCACTAAACATCATTGAAATCTGGATCCCAGTGGCTTTAATGAAACCTGAGAGGAATAAAACTGCATTAAAACTTGAAATGTAGCCGCACTGACCAAGCAAAGAGGTAGTCACAAAGATACAGCACATCGTTAAATAGCAAAAAAAACACAATCCACACACAACTAGGCAAGTTCACGCGCACGCATACCCACATGCACGTACATCCCAACACAAAACCTATAATACTTTCTGTAACCACAATGTGGGCTATGACTGATTTATTTCTATAATTATTTATTCATCGATCGATCGATTCCATCTGACAGTTCACGACAGTTGTCATTTTGGGCGCAAGGAATTGCACTGAACAGTAAATCTACACCGACGTCCTACATTTCTTAGCAATGTGGGAATTCCTGCAGCAAAACAAGAAGCCTGCACTCCAATAAAGGCAGCTAAGCGATTCCCCACCTGGCCGTCCTTGACTACAAAACTTGATACATCCAGACGTAAGGCCAGGGTGGGATTTGGATACAAGGTTGATAAATAAAACCACCCAATAAGGACTGCGTCTGTCCGCTGACCATCAAATAGTGCTCAGTGGGTTCACTGACCAAGGTGGAAAAGGTGGCCTCGCCATACGACACGCGCGCAGGTGCCGCAATCTCTTCAACTATAATACATGCACAGGTTTTGGAATCATACTTTTATACACTCCCGTTTTCAGCAGTATAATAGTATACATTAGAATGGTCAACTACACAGTTTAGACTGCTTGTAATGAAATCAATGAAATAACATTGTGTTTACATAGCACTAATAACCACCATCTGCCACAAAACGCACTTTGGTGACTAAATTTCTGACTGGTCAACTACAATTAATATGTTGTTTTCTCGGTAGCTTAGTGGCCTTTGGCGTGGCGTGGTGCAGGTGACTGGACAAAGGCCAGTGCCTTGAGCGGACCTCTCAGCTTATAAAGTGAGCTATAAAACAGTTGGATCGGCTATTTGTACATGGTGAATGTACATTGGCTTACAATGCGAACTATTGTACCAGACTCAAAATCTGTTACCGTCTCACAATTGCCACCTTTCCTGGCCAAGTCTTGGACAATATACAATTGTGATTGTAACGGTTTTTTTTACTTTACTGTGGGGAAACACCACTGTCATGGACGATGGTGTAACAAAAGGGAATGACAAGGTCTAGCACAAGGAGTGTTCCAAATCCTGTGTTTGTGTTTTAACTTGCAGTAAACATCGTGCACAAGGTAGTGAGATGTGGGTGACCACTTTTAACAGCGGGCCCTGTCGGCCTTTAATATATCACCCCGTGAAATGAAGGCCTCCGCCGCTGTGATGTGATACAGGCGGCGACAGGCTATAAAGTAACATAACTAGGAATTACAAAAGGTGGCGTCAAACATGTAGCAGTGGTTTGTGTGGCAACATGTAGCTGTGGTGTGTGTGTGGCTACATGTAGCAGTGGTGTGTGTGGCTACATGTAGCAGTGGTTTGTGTGGCTACATGTAGCAGTGGTTTGTGTGTGGCTACATGTAGCTGTGGTGTGTGTGTGGCTACATGTAGCAGTGGTGTGTGTGTGGCTACATGTAGCAGTGGTGTGTGTGTGGCTACATGTAGCTGTGGTGTGTGTGTGGCTACATGTAGCAGTGGTGTGTGTGGCTACATGTAGTAGTGGTGTGTGTGTGGCTACATGTAGCAGTGGTGTGTGTGTGGCTACATGTAGCAGTGGTGTGTGTGTGGCTACATGTAGCAGTGGTGTGTGTGTGGCTACATGTAGCAGTGGTGTGTGTGGCGTCAAACATGTAGCAGTGGTTTGCTCTTAACATGGGGTCTGGTTACAAACATGTAGCAGTGGTTTGCTCTTAACATGGGGGTCTGGCTACAAACATTAAGCAGTGGTTTGCTCTTAACATGGGGGTCTGGTTACAAACATGTAGCAGTGGTTTTGCTCTTAACATGGGGGTCTGGTTACAAACATGTAGCAGTGGTTTTGCTCTTAACATGGGGGTCTGGTTACAAACATGTAGCAATGGTTTTGCTCTTAACATTGGGTCTGGCTACAAACATGTAGCAGTGGTTTGCTCTTAACATGGTGTCTGGCTACAAACATGTAACAGTGGTTTGCTCTTAACATGGGGTCTGGCTACAAACCTGTAGCAGTGGTTTGCTCTTAACATGGGGTCTGGCTACAATACTTATTAGATGTTACACTCCGGGGACTAAGGGAATGATAGGACAGATCTGTTGCCGGGGATTAAGGGAATGATAGGACAGATCTGCTGCCGGGGACTAAGGGAATGATAGGACAGATCTGTTGCCGGGGATTAAGGGAATGATAGGACAGATCTGTTGCCGGGGACTAAGGGAATGATAGGACAGATCTGTTGCCGGGGACTAAGGGAATGATAGGACAGATCTGTTGCCGGGGATTAAGGGAATGATAGGACAGATCTGTTGCCGGGGACTAAGGGAATGATAGGACAGATCTGTTGCCGGGGACTAAGGGAATGATAGGACAGATCTGCTGCCGGGGATTAAGGGAATGATAGGACAGATCTGCTGCCGGGGACTAAGGGAATGATAGGACAGATCTGCTGCCGGGGATTAAGGGAATGATAGGACAGATCTGCTGCCAGGGCCTAAGGGAATGATAGGACAGATCTGCTCCCGGGGACTAAGGGAATGATAGGACAGATATGCTGCCGGGGCCTAAGGGAATGAAAGGACAGATCTGTTGCCGGGGACTAAGGGAATGAAAGGACAGATCTGCTGCCGGGGCCTAAGGGAATGAAAGGACAGATCTGCTGCCAGTGCTGACCGTTGGAGGAATTGTGCCCTAGCTACAGCTGGCCGATTTGCTGAGGGTTAGAGCTATATCAATAACAACAATACCAACTGAGCTGCAAGATCCCTATTTACGTGTCACATTACAGAAATGAGTACAACAAACACGCATCTACCATCTTATTGCTGCAATTCAGCGTGGTTAGCGCCAACAGTGACAACATTTGTAACTTGTGGCCACATATTGCTAATACTTATCACACACCTGGGGTGGAATTCATGGCCAGTTAAATTATAGGCGATGGTTAACGTTACCAACATTGGTTTTGTAACCAACAATGGTATCGTTAACCATCGTTTAGCAGATCGCAATTCATGAGCGAGTGTCCACGCATTGTTACTTAACCAAGGCTATTTTTGGGCTGTGCGGGAATATCCGTAAGGGGGCATAATTCAAGCAGCTGTTTTCCTTCTTTCGTCAACAAAATAGGCCTATAACCCATCGGAATCGTGCAGCCGCACGATTAAAGTCTGGCAATGGTGGCGTGATTAGCAAGCCTACCGACAGCATGCTGGATATCATAGTGAGCAAGGAGAGCGAGCTTTTTGTTGGGGTGAAAGGAGAGAAATCACTTTTGATCACTTTGTAGTTTGTAATGTTAGGCCTACATTTTGTTTTTAGACTGAGGTGTCAATTTCTGCCGTTTCTGGGTAGTTTGGAACTTGAAATGTTGTCTTTATTTCGTAGGGTTGCATTACCCTACGAGTATAAACTATACAGATACACAATAAGCCTACACATCACCAGTCAAAATCCAACAACAATATTTTAATAATAATAATATTAACCCGTTTTATTAATATGACAGATTATTAAAGGTGCCAGAGGCATAAAAACAAAGAGTGAGACACACATGTAAAAGTGGTGACAAAACGCCTTGCCGATCACACAGTTTCAGTCTGTCTACCGCGTTCGTTAACGTGATGATATCATGCCGACGAAAACGAAATTTTGATACCAGTTCCACATCATCAAATTTGTCAAGTGGATTACTTCTGTCGCGAAATACTCTCTCTCTCCTCGGAGCTCGTCTCTGTCGAAGTTGCCACCAAACGATGGCCGCCATTTTTAACCAGTGTTCCATTGGTTATCGGGTGGTGCCCCCTCCGTTAAAATAACCATGGTTAGCAACCGTCGTTAACTCTGCTAAGGCCTCATGAATTTAAAATTTCCAGCTTAACCAACGTCGTTAATTTTACCAACATTGGTTAAGCCTTAACCAACGGTCATGAATACCACCCCTGGCCATTAGCATTATCAAACACATTGCCACAACTCAGTCAGTGATCTCAATATGGGACAGGGAACAGTCAGTCACCTTCTACGATCATGACCCAGGAGGGAAAGAGGGAGAGGAAAAGTAAGTTATAACTAAAAAAGCACGTCCTTTAAAAGTCCGCCGCATTTCTGTAAAGGCGTCGCGGGTGATAGGGCAGTGATAATGTAATTTCCAGCGGTGCCGGACTTGGCAGGCAGTGCACTCCACACCACTACTGCTCACATAAGTCTACCTCCTCACGATGTCACGAGGGTTCGGGGTAAAAACAGGTCACGCTGACGTAAGCAAATCAATGGCAGTTGGATGTTACTACCGACACAATGGCAAAGCAAGATCTGTACAGGACTGGGGAGATGTGGTCATGGTTATCTATCACCTCAATGAGCCCACTTTTGTGATCAACAATAACATAACAGGGGACACAATGTGATATCGACGTCAAACGATTAAAGGTTCAAAAGGGCGATTGCGGCTGTTCAGTAGGACAGAGGACCAAAGAAGAGAATGGAGGGTAGAAGGAATAAAGATGAAGTGATTGTGACTGTCAAACAAGGTAGGGTCAGGGCGAGAGGGAGAATGAACTTTACTGTCTACAGCCACCATTAGCCATATACATATAGCACACGGCAAGGGACAGAAAGGCAATTTGCACCTCACTGTCAGCTTTGTCTACCTGACCAAACAACCTGTCCCTCTGTCATCCCTCCAATAACGCTACCGGTTACTTGTCCACACCTTGCTTATCAATCAGCTGCATACGTCCTCCATTGGTAGAGCGTTGGCCTGGCACTCAGACGTAGTCCACTCCAGTGGTAGAGCGTTGGCCTGGCACACAGACGTCCTCCAGTGGTAGAGCGTTGGCCTGGCACACAGACGTAGTTCACTCCAGTGGTAGAGCGTTGGCCTGGCACACAGACGTAGTTCACTCCAGTGGTAGAGCGTTGGCCTGGCACACAGACGTAGTTCACTCCAGTGGTAGAGCGTTGGCCTGGCACACAGACATCCTCGAGTGGTAGAGCGTTGGCCTGGCACACAGACGTAGTTCACTCCAGTGGTAGAGCGTTGGCCTGGCACACAGACGTCCTCCAGTGGTAGAGCGTTGGCCTGGCACACAGACGACCTCCAGTGGTAGAGCGTTGGCCTGGCACACAGACGTAGTTCACTCCAGTGGTAGAGCGTTGGCCTGGCACACAGACGTCCTTCAGTGGTAGAGCGTTGGCCTGGCACACAGACGTAGTTCACTCCAGTGGTAGAGCGTTGGCCTGGCACACAGACGTCCTTCAGTGGTAGAGCGTTGGCCTGGCACACAGACGTAGTTCACTCCAATGGTAGAGCGTTGGCCTGGCACACAGGCGTCCTTCAGTGGTAGAGCGTTGGCCTGGCACACAGACGTAGTTCACTCCAGTGGTAGAGCGTTGGCCTGGCACACAGACGTAGTTCACTCCAGTGGTAGAGCGTTGGCCTGGCACACAGACGTAGTCCACTCCAGTGGTAGAGCGTTGGCCTGGCACACAGACGTAGTTCACTCCAGTGGTAGAGCGTTGGCCTGGCACACAGACGTCCTCCAGTGGTAGAGCGTTGGCCTGGCACACAGACGTCCTTCAGGGGTAGAGCGTTGGCCTGGCACACAGACGTAGTTCACTCCAGTGGTAGAGCGTTGGCCTGGCACACAGACGTCCTTCAGTGGTAGAGCGTTGGCCTGGCACACAGACGTAGTTCACTCCAGTGGTAGAGCGTTGGCCTGGCACACATAGTTCACTCCAGTGGTAGAGCGTTGGCCTGGCACACAGACGTCCTTCAGTGGTAGAGCGTTGGCCTGGCACACAGACGTCCTCCAGTGGTAGAGCGTTGGCTTGGCACACAGACGTAGTTCACTTCAGTGGTAGAGCGTTGGCCTGGCACACAGACGTCGTCCAGTGGTAGAGCGTTGGCCTGGCACACAGACGTAGTTCACTTCAGTGGTAGAGCGTTGGCCTGGCACACAGACGTCCTCCAGTGGTAGAGCGTTGGCCTGGCACACAGACGTTCTCCAGTGGTAGAGCGTTGGCCTGGCACACAGACGTAGTTCACTCCAGTGGTAGAGCGTTGGCCTGGCACACAGACGTCCTCCAGTGGTAGAGCGTTGGCCTGGCACACAGACGTAGTTCACTCCAGTGGTAGAGCGTTGGCCTGGCACACAGACGTCCTCCAGTGGTAGAGCGTTGGCCTGGCACACAGACGTAGTTCACTCCAGTGGTAGAGCGTTGGCCTGGCACACAGACGTCCTTCAGTGGTAGAGCGTTGGCCTGGCACACAGACGTCCTCCAGTGGTAGAGCGCTGGCCTGGCACACAGACGTTGTTCAGTGGTAGAGCGTTGGCCTGGCACACAGACGACCCAGGTTCCAATCCCGTGATGGGCAACATAAAAGTGGTCACTGTCCATTTTAGCAGTATGATTGCTCTGGTGGTTCAGTATTGATTTAGGTTCCTACTCATCGTTCCCTGGGATGGTTATCCCCGTCTGCCATATCGCCAAAGGTGGGTGTAGACGTTAAACCTCAATGTTCATTCAAGTCGCATGAGGTGACTGCCGCTGTTTTGTTTTTTTTTTTTTAATCATCATCATCTTCCTCCTCCTCCTCCCCATCATCATCGAACTTAGAGTAAGGC
Organism: Oncomelania hupensis; assembly: GCA_036898135.1. Lineage (NCBI taxonomy): Eukaryota > Metazoa > Mollusca > Gastropoda > Littorinimorpha > Pomatiopsidae > Oncomelania > Oncomelania hupensis. The sequence goes on from CM072518.1 coordinate 2,144,464, forward strand.
GCTGATTGAAGTAGCAGTGACGTCAATTGTAGGCCAACAAACCCTGATGGTTGTTTGTCTGTGATGCGAAAACACACAGCTTTAAGAAACAACCAGGCCACTCTCCATCAAAAGGAACAATTAACAAAATGTCCACAGTGTGTCATATTGGCCGGTTTAATATGTTAAATGAAAAGAGAATAATGAAACCCTAATACAGCAGCCAAACATCCATTATTCTGATAAACTACAGCACTTTCTGTTCATTACTTGTGTTTTGGCCAACCCCTCACGGCAATCCTGACGTGAACTCATTCACAAATGCTGTGCGTGGGTATGTGTGTGTGTGTGTGTGTGTGTGTGTGTGTGTGTGTGTGTGTGTGTGTGCGTTCACAACTATCCAACTCGGTTCCTTAGATTAACACACAAGCGTCCAACTGGGTTCCAAAAACAAGTGGGTTTCAAAAAATGGAACCCACTTTTTTTAATACTGTTTCTTGAAGAAAAGTGCTCAATCGGGATTTTTAGAAGTTTTCAAGGCTGGAACCTCCTTGTGCACTTTCGTCAAATTCGTGTGTGAATTATTTCACACATCAAAGTGTGTGAAAAAAGTTTCCACTTGCCAAAGCACACACGACAAGGGAAGATAACTTTCACTGAAGAGTTGCAGTTTCAAGATGGCGATGCTTTGTGGCCTCAAGGTGAGCAAGAAACTTAATTGTACGATTGTTTGATATGTGTTATGGAACATAAACTGTATGCTTTTGTCATTATTGATTTTATTTGTTTGTTGATATTTTATTCGTAGGTTATAATTGTATTGGAATGAGACTGTGATCGATCGAATGGTCGGGAATGGCGAAGTTAGGCTAGATCTAGGCGAGATAAGTAGATCTGTTTTTTACGAAAAAAAAAAGTCGTTACATCTACATTCATTTTTTTTCCCTTCCAGAGCAGAATATATCGTATAAGGATAGGTAATATGGCTAAACAATTTATTTGGTACAAAACGTATGAAGTTGGGAAAGCACATGTGCCTTTTGTCGTGCTGGGGTCTGTGATAATCCTACCAAAATAAGTTAAAGCAGAGGACTAGATGTTTTCCGATTTGTAAAAGACGAGGACAGATTTATAGTAATATAATATATCATTAAGTGTGTTTGAAACAGACTACAAGAGTGCATGTAAGCGTGGATGTGCTGTTGTTTGTGTAGGAATTCTGTCTTATAACAGGCCTATAATTGCTTTTGGCTTAGAATGTTACTCTTCACCTCTGATAACTTTTATTTTCAATGAAGTTTTTATGTGTAGATTTTTTAAAAAAAATGTATTTTATTATAGTTTTATGTTGATACTTGGATTGCGGTAATGCATAACTAAAAAAATTGTGTACACTCTATTATATTGTTATATAAATTAAATTGACCAAGGAAGTTTAGCTCATGACATTCACAGCGCCCCAATATACAAACTAAAAAGGAGTGCAATTCGCATTCATTTTCAAACAATTTCTAATCATTATCAGCAAATGAACCAAATTACTGATACTCTATCCAATACGAAATAGTTTTGATCTAAATCGACTGTGTGTAGGTGACGAAGGTAAATTAGATCTTTAAAAAATATATTCTGAGCTAAAGCGACGCAGGATGCTATTAAAAGGAATAGAAAACACCTTTCACCATGTTTTGTTTTGAGTATGGAATATAATGTCGTTCAAATATGAACTGAAAGTGAAGTTGAAGAAGAGAATGGAGGGCGAGAAAAGAAACCCAAGAAACTATGTTTCATTGCCGTCATTGTTTGCATTTCATTTGCAGATGTTTTTTTCAACAAGCCAGATGTTTGCTTTTCCTAAAGGACATGGGATAATTCAAAGGTGAGATTAAGGATCACGATTAAAAATTGTGCACTATGGATGGGTTTTCTCTCTCTCTCTCTCTCTCTCTCTCTCTCTCTCTCTCTCTCTCTCTCTCTCTCTCTCTCTCTCTCTCTCTAGCTTGTGTGTGTTGCATGAAGATGTTTATTTTTATAAGATTAAATTTAGTAATTCATTATTACATTATTGTTACAAGGGCAGGATGTTGAAAAAAAAGGAAGCCAGCGCTTATTTTTTTACCCTTGGAAAATAAAATTGTCATCCTCTCTCTCTCTCTCTCTCTCTCTCTCTCTCTCTCTCTCTCTCTCTCTCTCTCTCTCTCTCTCTCTCTCTCTCTCTCTCTCTCTCTCTCTCTCTCTCTCTCTCTGAGTTGAAACATAGTCATGGTAGCGTGCGGACGCATTTTGCTGGAGCAGTGAGTTCAGATATTAATTAGTGATGTTTATTGACAGAAAAATGTGCGGATTCTAGTTTACTATATAGTATTGTACTGCAACGGTGTAGGCTACCTACCTAACTGCAAGGTGTAGTCTATCAACCTAACTGCAACTGTGTAGGCTATCTACCTAACTGCAACGGTGTATATAAATAACTGTAGAACTATGCCCACTACAGCTGTAAAACATAGGCTGGTTGTTGGCGTCTTTCACCGCTGCTTCATAGCACTTATGGCAATAAGGGTGAAGAAAGCTGCACTACGCTTCAGACCATGAAAACAACCCAGCGTCACACCCTCTGATTTGGTGGTGCTGTTTCTGACTGTGGCTCTCATTATTCAAAGTGGCGAGGTGGAGATGAATCCGTGACCGAATGAAAATTATGTAACAACGTCGACGAAGGCGTCCACACTGATAGCAACGGCGGTGACAGCAGAGTGTTGGCAGCGATCGAAAAAGTATTTCAAGCCGTCAATCGCATCGATAAACAGCAAGTGAATAGTGCCCAAGCTGTGACCATCAAACTGAACCAGGCGGAGAAGAATCTAGATGAGAGACTTTAGGCTTTGGAAAGCGACACAGAGAGAATTTGTCAAGATATTGTGAGATGAGTGCCAAGCTGGAAATGATCGAAGAGAAAACCAAGAGCTAAGGAAAAAAGTGAATAGTCTTGAAACGAAACTACAGAAAGTGGAAATGATGAGTGAGCGCCTGAACAAGAAAGGCACACGGCAGTACATGGCAGAACATGATTCAGGACCTCACAATCTAGTATTTAACGGTGTGGCGACGCCGCCAGGGGAATCACCACAACCTTTGGAAAACAGGTTGGGAGTCATCATCACCAAAGACATGAAAGTCACCAGAGAAAGTGGTTTTGAAGGCGTGATTAGAGCTGGCAGATTAATTTTAATCTCAACATTAATATTGATATTTTTATTTTTCTACTACTCGATCCTTTTGTTTTCCAACAGGTTTTCACAAGGTGCCACAGATACCTATAAAACCAGGGTAACCCAAGAGTCAGCAGACAGCAATACACCACTGAGGGAATGGAATGATTCTCAGGCGGAACATTGTCGGAGGAGGACGTGTCACGTTTCACACCTGGTTGCCACTTACGCTTTGCTGACTTGCATCTTCTGCTGGCGAGACTTAAACGGACTTGCACGTAGGCCTACTTGCACTCTGCTGTCCTGAGACCAGTGCCTCACCGCTTTACTGCTTGCGACTGCTGCGCCGTTGCCTTACCTTTTTGAGACTGGAGGTCCTAATGGCTTTGGCGCTGCCTACTCTTTTGGTGAATATTTTATAGATTTGTAAAAAAGTTTTTGAGCTTTATTAACCTTTTTTTAGCTAGGAATTTGAGATTTTTGGGTCCTCATTGGAGATCGGTTTTGATAAGTTTTTGATAGGTTTTGAATTAAATCTGTAAACCTCGGTTTTGACAGATCCTGGTTGGAGTTTTGAACTTTGCGGCGCGCGAGTTGCGGCCAGCCCATCTTCCGTATTTTTTTTTTAATGTGGTATTTTGTAGCTAAATTTATTTCCTCGTCGGCAGCCTTTCTCCATCATGAACGGGAGGGCTGCCGGCCGGGTTGGTGCAAGTCGTGGTGGGCCTTCTGAACGCCGGCGCATCGCCGCGAAGAAAAGGGGTGGAAAGGATTCCACGGTTACTGAAAACAAAACTGAACTGAGAGACGATGACGTTGGTAAATGGAACTCGCAGGACGGTGGGGGCGTTGCCCTCCCACTGAATGATTTGGCCGTTAGCGCTGACCCCGGGCCCTCTCCTTGGTGGAAGAGTGCCCAGGAAACACTCTCTGATTCCTCTCTCTCGTCCATCCCGGAGGAGACTGATGATAATTCTATGGAGGATGGGGTTGCTCCCACCCCCTTGGACGTTTGTTCGGGAGCGGCCGTTAGTGCTGGCCCCGGGCTCTTTTCCTCTAGGTGGATGGAGGCCCATGATCCATCTCTCTCGTCCATTCCGGAGGAGATTGAGGATAACTTTATGGAAGAGAGGGCTGCTCACTTTTCCTCAGATCCTTGCTAGGGAGCGGAGTTCCTTGACTCTGGTCCCACGCTCGAGGAGGTGGTACACCTGGTGACCCCTCCAGTCGCTGTTTCGAGTGACCGCCCG
>CM072518.1:2153901-2161401 GCA_036898135.1 Oncomelania hupensis
TGAGTTAGACTCTTTATCGGCCAACATCTTGACCTGCCCAATAATTCATTTATTTAAAAATAATAAAAGTGTTGACCCTCAGGATACGAATAACCCTTTGGCAAACCAGATTGTGGCCGATAAACTATCTCGGGGCAATGAAATATCAGTGTATGGATTTCAGGTTAATGATACAAAACATTGGAACATAATGAAGCAGTGCCTCATTTGAATAATAATTATAATGGCTATAATACCCCCACATTTACAGGAACACGAGCATCTAATTCCATGAATGTCATCTACAAATCTTGTTCCAAAACCATTATCCGCTTTTCAGGAGTATGAGTGCAAATTCTTCAGGGAAGTTGTATAGAAAAAAATAACTACCTGACGTGATAATAATGCCCGCCTTTGGAACTAAGAACATGAATTTAAGCCACAACCCTGTGTACACATCTTTGAAGGCACACGCGAAATTTCAGCTCAATCAGCCCAGTCATAAAGGCTTGCGTTCTGTGTGCACATGAATGAACATGAAGGTTTAACGTCTACAACCACCATTGGTGATATGGTAGACGGGGATAACCATCCCAGGGAAAGAGGTGTAAGGTCCTAAATCAACACTGAACCACCAGAGCAATCATACTGCTCAAGTGACAGTAAAACGGAAAGTGTGCACATACTTTATTAATATTAACATGAACTAGAAAGACACATCCCATATGACTCACATGCTTCTTATGGAACTTGCAATATTTGCTTTGGATCGTGGAGACTTGATCTGATTAAAGCGGCTGACAAGTGTTAAACACCCCCAAGGTATCCACGATCCAAAGTAAGTCTGGAATATGCCTTACAGAAGAACAAGAAGTCTTGGATAGATTAATAAAGTACTGCTCTGGCCTTTACAACCACACACCAAAGGGAAACCCATCAGTTCTAGCATGTCCCCAGAACGGAGAAGAAGAAGAAATCCTTCCAATTCTAAGATAAGAATTTGAGGCAGCAGTGCAATCGCTAAAGAAAGGGAAGTCAGCGGGAGTGGACAACATACCCGTGGAATTGCTTCAAGCAGGAGGAGAAGCGATGATTGACGCCCCTCACCATTATCTGTAACAAGATCTGGCAGAGTGAGGAGTGGCCTACACATGGATCCAGTCACTTGTCATCACTCTTCCCAAAAAAAGTTAACCTTCAGGAGTGTGAAAATTACCGCACCATCAGCCTCATCAGCCATCCCAACAAGGTCCTCCTGAAAATAATAGTCAACAGATTGAAACCCCAAGCTGAACAAATCATAGCTGAAGAACAAACATGATTCATGGCAGGGCGAAGTACCACTGAACAGATTTTCAACCTCAGATTAATTTGCGAGAAATACGTACAGCACGAACAACATCTATAATGTGTTTGCAGACTTCAAGAAAGCCTTTGACCGAGTCTGGCATGCAGCTCTGTGGACAACCATGAGAGTGTACAACATCAGCCCTAAAATTATTGAAATCATCAACATCTTCCTAGAGCGCATCATGTCAGATGCCCTTGCAGATCACGAAGGCATAGTAAGCTTAGGGGGTAGAGCAATCTCCAACCTCCGTTTTGCGGATGACATTAATGGATTGGCTGGAGAGGAACAACAACGTGAACAGCTGGTACAGAGGCTTGACACACCAGAGCCTATGGAATGGAAATAAGAGCAGAGAGGACCACAATGATGACCAACAACACCAATGGCATCAACAGAAACATCAAAGTCCAAGGCCAATCCCTCAACACAGTGCATAGCTTCAAATATTTAGGAGCCATTGTATGATACAATGGGTCCAGTCAGGAAGTCCTCTCCAGGATGCACAAACAACTGCTGCCCTGACAAGGTTGAAGCCCAATTGGAAAGGCGGGACCATCAGTCCATATTCCAAGGTAAGACTGATGCGTTCCCTTGTCATATCCATCTTCCTATACGCTTGCGAAACATGGACCCTTACAGCAGATGTACTACGAAGAATACAAAGCATGGAGATGAGATGCTACAGAAACTTCTGGGTATTTCCTATTCCCAGACGAAGTCTGACAGACCATCACACAATGACATGCTCACAGTGGTGAACAAACGGAAACTCCGATGGTATGGCCACGTCACAAGATCATCAGTCCTTTCAAAGACCATCCTGCAATGCACAGTGGAAGGAGGCAGAAGAAGAGGGAGACAGGTAAGGAGGTTTGAGGACAACACAGTCGAGAGTGGACTAGCTTGACACTAAGCGAAGCCATGAGGGTTGAGGAGGACAGAGAAAGATGGAGTATGTTGGTGAAACGATCATCTGTGTTGCCCCAACGACCTTCGAGTTATGGGATAGGATAGGATAAGAATATTTAACATGAAAATGAATGCCCATAAAGAAATAAATAAAACTGTGGTATTAAAATGCAAATGAATATCGACTTTGATCTTTTTATGCTCTTGACCTTGAGATGACCTTGACCTCCTGTTCCAAAAACACTTATTGACGATCAAATATTTACAGCAAAAGTTGTATTATGCCAAAAGACTGACCTTTGGATGACCTTGACCTTCAGTAACCTTAACCTTGGGATAACCTTGACCTTCACAAGGGATCTCATGCTCATGAAAGATCAAATAACTTACTGTTGTTGCATACTATGGGTTACCTCCTGTTCCAAAAACACTTATTGATGATCAAATATTTACAGCAAAAGTTGTATTATGCCAAAAGACTGACCTTTGCATGACCTTGACCTTCAGTGACCTTAACCTTGGGATAACCTTGACCTTCACAAGGGATCTCATGCTCATGAAAGATCAAATAACTCAATGTTGTTGCATACTATGGGTTAAATAATACCATTCTACTGTACAATTACCAATTGTTTAAAAATGTTTTTGCAAGGCCTAAAATGACCTTGACCTTCAAGATCAACTCAAAACTGGAACATATATGAAAGATCAATCTACCATCTCTAAATCTTTAAAGAAAACAAGATTGGACTTTATATCTCTCATTGTTTAGGGCCAAGGTCACTTCAAAATACCTATACTAACCGATGTTAGACAGCTCCAGTGACCTTGACCTTGGAGTGAGGTTGACCAAATTTGCATATAATATGTGTGTCACTGATATCTCTCATGCTTCAAAGAATCATAAGTTCAATATTAATAACTTCGAAAAAAGTGAAATTTTGTGAAAAATTGTCATTTTTGTAACTAACATTTGTTGACCATGTGACCTTGACCTTGAAGTGAAATCATTCATTTACTGATCATTTATGTGGTCTCATGGGTACACACCATCTTACCAAGTTTGGTTGTCCAAATTTAGACTCCAAAAAGCAGAATCATGTATGGAACCCAAAGTAATAGTTTGGTCGTTCGTGTGTGCCTGAAGGAACCCACTTGTACAAAAAGGAACCCACTTTTCCAAAGTCAACCACATCAAAGTTTGTTTATATATTTTAAATTTTTAGTGATATTGGAACCATGTACAGTCAAATTAAGCTGTATGCTGAGTTTTGAAGTCCTCACTAGTTTACATCATGTGGAACCCAGTTGACATCATTTTGGAAAGAAACCCAGTTGGGAGGCTTTGAACGTATGTGTGTGTGTGTGTGTGTGTAAGTGTGGGGGAAAGGGGGTCGGAGGACGACGGAAGCCATTGATCAAGAATTATCGTGCAAGTTGTCAGTGAAGATAATCATAAACGAGGGTCCCAGCCAGGTCACTCAGCCGTTTTACACTGGAAGACCTTTATGTTACATAGCCAGGTTAGGCTGTCTCCTCCCTCACTCTGTCTGTCTGTCTCTCTGTCTGTCAAAAACCAAAGCTGTGACTGTAAATCTGGTACATGTTAAATGACCAACACTTTTTTTGTGTCGACATGAAGATTAGCTTTTAAAAGTGAGTACATTCAGTTTTAAAACTAGACCTACGACGGTCATTCATTAAACAGTTCTACAGGGATGGGAATTGCCAAAAGTTGATGGGGCTTACTGCAACTGCAAGCCGGGGTCCAGGGGCCGCTTAGGCCCCGGTGGGGTCAAGGGGCAAAGCCCTTGTAGGGGGCCCACGGGGGGCGAAGCCCCCCGGAAGAAAATTCATTTGTGTGTGCAAGACATGATTTTTTAACTTTGTTGTAACATGCATGCATATATGTGTGTGTCAGTGAGTACAGGCTTTAAGTTATAATTATTATAAAACTGAGTGCATTTGAAATACCCTTATTATTATCCACATTAGTCAATACCTTTCTTATTCATTACAAACCATGTGATTAGGCAACTTTAAAAAAAAAAATTATTTTATTATTTAGGGGATGTTTTAATTTTATTAACATGATCCGTTGATCTCGCAATTTTCTAGACCTTTAACCTTGTGCTCGTGTGTGTGTGTGTGTGTGTGTGTGTGTGTGTGTGTGTGATAATCCACTTTTTGATGCCTTTTCACTAAACAAATTTGTAACTTTGTGTCATTTAAGCTACCAATACTATCCATAGAAAGAATGAGGGAGAGAGTACTTCAGCTTTTATTAAGGATAGAATTGTTGTAACATTTTAGGTCCAAAAGACCCGTTTAACAGCTTGTCCTATTAATAATTATATTCTTAATTATACTTATAGGCACAATTTCCATCAAATGCATCATATACAACCTAGGCTAGCATAAATAGGCCTAAATGAAGCAGTCATAATAATAAAAACAGCAATAATAATATCAATTATTTAAAAGTAAGTGATGATTTAATGAAGATAAGACTATAAGTATAATACTAACAGAGAGTAGATCTATAAAACGAAAATAAGTATAAAATTTTAATTGGAAGACAAAATACCTGTAAGCACTGAATTTGTTGCCTCAGCAGCAGCCTTATCGACGTGTGATCCAGACTTTAAGTGCCTGTTTAAACTGGAAATACCTTTGTTGGCATAATTTAACTCAATCTGGCATAAAACACAATAGGCATGACCTGGTTTCGTTATCTTCCTGATCCATCGCCTGTGCTTTAAATTAACAGTCCGGTCGCCAAATAAATAGTCCAATTCACAGTCCAGCCAACTCCAGTTCCAGGAATATCGACAGTTGGCATCAGAAAACTGTTGATGTCTTTCGACAACATCGACTCTTCGCGCCATAACAAGCAAAAAATAGTAATAACAACAACAATTAAAAAAAAAAAACTTACAATACTGATAATACTCGAGCCTTTTCTCGATCGAACACAAACAGTCACAGTGAGTGAAACACAAACTCATAAACTGCGGCAAAGCGCATGGATCTCACAAACAAGAGACCGAGTTGCATAAACCCAAGTTAGCAATGGCAAAGGTTTTCCTTTGCGTGTATTTCGCATACAGTCTTGTCAAAACAGTCCCTATGGCTACGAAAGCATTCTAAATGCGAATCATAATCTTGCTAGGTCACACACAACACGCTTAGGAAGTTCATCTAGTTACTTCCCTTTTTTTTTTTTTAATGTCCGCTGACTAAACACACAAATCACCTAAAAAAAATTAAAAAAAAATTAAAAAAAAAAATGGGGCGTACACAACAATTGCTGGGGCGCTTTGAAGGACTCGATGGGGCGTAAATACGACCGGGGCGCACTAATTCCCATCCCTGGTCACTTCTAATAATAATAATAATAATACAGTACATTTGTATCGCGCGGTACCTCGCAAACGGTAAGGAATGCGAGCTCGCCGCGCTTGACAACACACGTGCAATCACACACACACACACACACACACACCTACACACACACACCTACACACACACAGACACAGACACACAGAACAGGTATACACTTATCGAATGGTTAAATAATTACAGTAAAAACATAGTCATGCAAAGCAAAAGATAATATGAATACCAAGAACTGAGCCGGTGCCGCCACCATCCATGAACAGATGACGTGACTTGGTAAAAGATTACATATGGGGATGGAAGGGAGGGGGAGTGAAAATTACTGAGTTTGCGTGTTAAAAAGGTGGGTCTTTAATTGGCGCTTGAAGGAAGAAAGTGATGGAGCATGTCGGAGTTGCATCGGTAGTGAGTTCCAGGCAGTTGCAGCAGAGAAAGAGAAAGATCGTTCACCATAGGTCTTTGAGTGAACACGGGGGATAGAAAGCAGTCTTGTATCAGAAGAAGAGCGGAGTTGTCTTGCAGGAGAGTAGACAGAGAGAAGGTCAGTAAAGTATGAAGGGGCAGAACCAGTGAAGAATTTGAAAACAATAGTTGAGAGCTTGTACAAGATGCGAGCTCGAACAGGGAGCCAATGAAGAGATCGGAGTAGAGGGGTGGCATGGTCTCGTTTTTTGGCTTTAAGAACAAGGCGGGCGGCAGAGTTTTGGACTTTCTGAAGTTTTTTCAAGAAGGTAGAGAGGGGAGCCAGAGAGGAGAGAGTTGCAGTAGTCAAGTTTGGATAGAACAAATGCACAGACAAGAGTGTTGGTTGTTTCGGTTGTAAGATATTGTCGGATGGAGCTAATGCGGTGAATTTCGAAATAGGCAGAGCGGCATATGTTGGAAATGTGTTGGTCAAGTGACATGTCAGAAGACAGAATGAAACCTAAGTTGCGGGCATGGTCAGAAAATGAAATGGATGAGGTTCCTACTGTGATGCTATTTGGTAAATCAGATTTGTCTGATTTCTTTTTGATCAAGAGCGCTTCAGTTTTGTCATCATTGAGCTTTAGACGGTTTTCGGACATCCATTGTTTGACGTCAGTGATGCATGCCTGCATGGACTGGACGGAGGCGTGTGCCTGTGAAGAGCTGAAAGAGGTGTGGAGTTGTGTGTCGTCTGCAAATGACTGACTATTGACAGAGTGAGAATAGATGAGATCAGAGAGAGGCTTAGTGTACAGAATGAAGAGGACAGGACCGAGGACAGAACCTTGAGGGACACCAAAGGAGAGTGGGACAGACGAGGAAGAGTGTTCACCAATGACAACAGACTGAGACCTGTGAGAGAGGTAGGATTGAAACCAGGAGAGACAAGTTCCAGAGATTCCATAGAGAGTGGAGAGTCTTTGAAGGAGAATATTGTGGTCAATAGTGTCGAAAGCAGAAGATAGGTCTAAGAGAGTGAGGAGGGACACATCGCCCACGTCCAGGCCACGCAGTATGTCATTTGTCACTTTGATGAGGGCGGTTTCTGTGCTATGGTTGGGGCGGTAAGCAGACTGTGATGGAGGAAGGAGGTTGTTTTCAGTGAGGTAAGAAAAGAGTTGCTGAAGGACTACTTTTTCCAAGACTTTAGAAAGAAAAGACAAGTTGGACACAGGTCTGTAGTTTTTGAGATTGTTTTGATCTAAAGATGGTTTCTTGAGCAAGGGCTTTACCACAGCAGATTTGAAAATAGAAGGGACGGTGCCAGATTGTAGGCTCGTGTTGATGATGGATGTGAGAGTAGGAAGCAGGACATCTAGGCATTCACGGAGAAGGGGGGGTGGGTAGGGGATCAAGGGGGCAGCTAGTGGGTTTTGACTGCAAGATGATCTTTC
>CM072518.1:2166401-2186401 GCA_036898135.1 Oncomelania hupensis
TCAAATAGCCATGGCCTAATGTAATCTTTGCATTCCATTCAGTAGTTGTTGAACAATGACACTGAGCAGTCAACAGACAGACTCTCAACCCATTCCGTTGCAAGGTATTCCTATTGCAAAGCAGCCGACAAGGTGTTAGAGAAGGAACAGGTGGTAGCAAGAGTGACAACAGCAGAAGTCAAATGTGTAAAGCAACCACGCGGACACGTAGCAACCCCTGACCATCACACGCTCCCAGCCCTCCTCACACACTGATAACACTTGATTACAATCACAACAATTTAAGTGTCGTCACTTGACTTAGGACACAGCTAAACGTCATAACTGCGCAAGAGTGTCTCAAAACACTGCTGACAGCGCTAAAAGTCACAACTATGCCTACGCTTTGTCTGTCAGTATGTAAGTTACAGGCGCCTTGAAGTGGCCACCAACCATTTTGATAGTTAGGGGAGTCTTTTGACAATGTAAACAGCCCAGGACGGAGTGGAGCTTGTTGAAAGAACGCCGACAATGCTACGCTAGTTTATAGCTCTGTCAAAGAACTCTTCTGATGTCTTTTTAACCACCAAAAACACATCATTGAAAAGACCACACCGAAAAACGGTTTCATTGCTAGCAGCATCTTTGGCCCATAAAGGTTCAAAGTGCGCGTCGCAACACGGTCATAACTGCTGAACAAGTCTACTTGCCAATGTCAGGAGTATCAGAGACACCACCATCGCTCACTTCGCCACTTTTAGCGTCATCCTTTCAAGTCTGCTACCGCCCTGGGGATGCAGGAGTGACCGATAGCCTAAGGGTAAAGCAGAAACCCCTTGCATTAATGCGTGGATGGAGGGCAGCAGTCCTGGTCGTGAGCAGTTTTGTGACTGCTGTGCGTTGTTGGGTCAGTGCGGGGGACGGCAATAAAGGTGGATTGACAACAGTGATGTGGCTCAACAAATCGCTACACAAATGCCGAGTGTCTCCACATACAGCCTGCAGTCTGTGTCTGTGCTGTTAGAGCCTTTGGTCTGTGTTGTTAAGTGCCTGCAGTCTGTCTGTGCTGTTAGAGCCTTTGGTCTGTGTTGTTAAGTGCCTGCAGTCTGTCTGTGCTGTTAGAGCCTTTGGTCTCTGTTGTTAAGTGCCTGCAGTCTGTGTCTGTGCTGTTAGAGCCTTTGGTCTCTGTTGTTAAGTGCCTGCAGTCTGTGTCTGTGCTGTTAGAGCCTTTGGTCTGTGTTGTTAAGTGCCTGCAGTCTGTCTGTGCTGTTAGAGCCTTTGGTCTGTGTTGTTAAGTGCCTGCAGTCTGTTCTGTTAGAGCCTTTGGTGTGTTGTTAAGTGCCTGCAGTCTGTGCTGTTAGAGCCTTTGGTCTGTGTTGTTAAGTGCCTGCAGTCTGTGCTGTTAGAGCCTTTGGTCTGTGTTGTTAAGTGCCTGCAGTCGGTGCTGTTAGGGCCTTTGGTCTGTGTTGTTAAGTGCCTGCAGTCTGTGCTGTTAGAGCCTTTGGTCTGTGTTGTTAAGTGCCTGCAGTCTGTGCTGTTAGAGCCTTTGGTCTCTGTTGTTAAGTGCCTGCAGTCTGTGCTGTTAGAGCCTTTGGTCTGTGTTGTTAAGTGCCTGCAGTCTGTGCTGTTAGAGCCTTTGGTCTGTGTTGTTAAGTGCCTGCAGTCTGTGCTGTTAGAGCCTTTAATCTCTGTTGTTAAGTGCCTGCAGTCTGTGCTGTTAGAGCCTTTAATCTCTGTTGTTAAGTGCCTGCAGTCTGTGCTGTTAGAGCCTTTGGTCTGTGTTGTTAAGTGCCTGCAGTCTGTGCTGTTAGAGCCTTTGGTCCCTGTTAAGTGCCTGCAGTCGGTGCTGTTAGAGCCTTTGGTCTCTGTTGTTAAGTGCCTGCAGTCTGTGCTGTTAGAGCCTTTGGTCTGTGTTGTTAAGTGCCTGCAGTCTGTGCTGTTAGAGCCTTTGGTCTCTGCTGTTAAGTGCCTGCAGTCTGTGCATGTTGCTAGCGCCTCAAAACAAAGGTACAAGCAGCCCGGATTTCCCTCCCACAAAAGGAGAGATGTACCCCGGTGCCCACATAGAGCCTCAAGTTTGGTTTTTTCCGGCACGACATTTCAATAGCGTTGATGAGGGAGATGACTGAGGTTTTCGGAACACCACCACTGGATGGAGAAAGGCTTTATCAATCCTGCTTCCAGGCATAAACTTCTAACAAAGATAATATATGAACCAAGGGCAATCAAAAGTATTAATTTGGTGTACCATGCAATTGTCCGAGGTAGATACGGAATGCACAAACCTGTAGCAGGTTTGGCTGTTAGGCAGGACAAGAGTCTCCAGCAATACCAGTGTTGAAACTTTGGTCGAGGCGGCAAATGCCCCAATAAAAACCTTATCGTCACAGGAGAGCGTCAGTAACAAGAATGGCGAGATGCTGTCTCCGCAGGTGCTGGGATGGTCTGGGTGTGGGAGATGACGACCCAGGTTTTGATGGCGGTGGTAATAATGCGGCAGGACACTGGGGCTGTGGTGAAACAGCTGGATAGGGGGTTAAGGTTAGTTCACCTAAAGTATCATGGCGACATGCTTACATGACAGCACACACAATAATAATAATAATAATAAAAATAATAATAATAATAATAATAATAATAATAATAATAATAATAATGGATGCTATATATGCTCTGTTCCCCAAGTCAACAATCAGGCTCAAAGCGCGGCGATCTTTACCAAAATAGGCGCTTACAAGTTTTCAGCCACTCTTGCACACAACAACAAACACATCTGTCATTCAAACATGTGGTGTAAAGGGCAGGAATTAGTTTGAAATTCTTCTACACCGGCAAGCGTCAAATACCCACCAATGTCTGAACAGTATCCATTTAATAATCTGTTTCAACCATGTCGTTGAAGCCTTTACAAGCAGAACTACAAAGGAATAGCTTTACGCAATGACACCCTGTGGGACACTGAACAGAATAGACCCAACGTTACCCGGCGTGTCGTAAGAGGCGAATAACAGGGGTGATGTCAGCACGGCATCACTGTGCGAAAGTCTTCTACACAGAGGTCACCGGCCAGGACGGAAGAACCTCACGTTACTACAGATTCCACGACCACGTGCTCGGGGCCAAGGCGATCCACACTGTACTCGTGGATTTCGGCTGTGGCCAACAGCCTGGAGAGGATTGGGTCCCGCCAGGTCTTTCTCCCCCAAAACACACCGTATGATGAAAGGAACCACCCACTCCATACCGTATCGGTCGTCGACCGGATCAACAAGAACCGCGCCTTCCCTTGGCCACCAGGACGGAGGTGATAAGTATGTTACTGATGGACAAATTAGGAAAATCCGCACGAGAGACATCATCATAGGAACCTGGAATGTCATGACCCTAACTGCGGAGGGAAAGTTAGAAGAATTTGCCCACGAGCTGGAACACTATTGATGGAACATTTTAAGTATCGGCGAACTGCGCTGGAAAGGCCTAGGTGAAACAACGACCGACAAAGGCCACAATCTTTATTACAGCGGGAGAGATGACACACGGCTTTGGATTCTTGGTCCACAAAGACATTATAGCCACTGTCATGGGTTGCCGCCCAGTCTCCAGTAGACTCATTACCCTCCGTCTGAGAGCAGCTCCTTTGAATATCACCATCATCCAGGCCTACGCCCCAACAAGTCGAGGATTTCTATGAACATCTGCAGGCTGTCATTGAACAAGTGCTGAGGAAGGACATAGTCATAGTGCAGGGCGACTGGAATGCCAATGTTGGCCAAGATGCCTACCACAAGTTAAAAAACATATGTGCACTCAACTGCAACAACGGGGCAAATGACAGAGGTCTGAGACTCTTGGAGTTTGCAGATACAACAATCTGATATTGGCAAACAAGCTTGGTCCCCACAAAAAATCCAGACGACGGACCTGGCACAGTCCCAACGGGACGCATCACAACCATATTGACTACATCATGGTCAAGAAACGTTTCAGATCAAGCGTCAACATTGGCAGGACACGTACCTTTGAAGTTACTACGATCTCGTGATGATGTCTTTACGGCTCCACTTGAAGAGAGTAAACACAGCAAAGTGCACCAGACAGTTCAACCTGGACAAACTGCAAGACCCGGAGATGGCAGAAATATTCCAAGCCACAATTGGAGGGAAATTTGCACCACTGCTCATTTTGGGAGCTGGTGAAGTAAATGTCAACACCATGACCACCACCTTCATCTCAGCTTTGACAACTGCCGAATAAAAAGGAGAGATATGGAGTATGCTGGTTAAACAATCATCTGTGGTTTCAAAACGACCTTCGAGTTACGGGATAGGATAGGATAGGAAATGATAATACGTAGCCTTCATTAACACACACACACGGATACAGGCCTTTGATGTCTTTTTTTGTTTTTCTGTACTATCAAACATGGTAAACAGTGATTCCAGTCTTTCAGTCTATAGCCTAGTTTAACAGTACTAGGAACAGGCGCTAGACGGAAAGCAACATGTTCACACAGGGATAAGCCTACTGAAAGTTGCAGCGTCAAATGTAGCCCAGCGGCAAGTTTAAAGGCGACAGATTTCCACAAACATTTCCCTTATATTTGAAATTCATACGGGAAATGGGGCTTACATCAGCGCTAAACAGTTGGGCTTTAATCCCGATTCGAGCGACGTTTCAAGTCTTTGGGGCAATTACGATTCGCGGTATCTGTGTTTGATGTTGTTTATTCCTCCCGCTACAGGCGTAAAGACAGCAGTCTTCCGACAAAGGAGTTGCTCCCTAAATGACATCGCTCGCGCCTCTGTGAAGGAGGCAACATCAAAGACCACCGGCATTGACTCGCGTTTGTAAGCCACCGAGAAACAGGATTTAACACCCAGGAAATACGTCACTGAAATAAACTACATCGAGGGAATACCTCAATCGGCATCGCCCAATAGAGGGAGAGCCGACAAGACACTGAGCCAGTCAATAGTAAGTCCAAATGGTGGTTTGCAAGGTAAGGAAACGATGACTATTGACTGTCACCTCTGGAGGCAAGAGGAAGTGACGTAAGACCTGGAGTGGGGAGGATACACCCAAATGACCATAATTATTATTACGTCACATATACCAACCATTCCACTTTGTTTCCCAAGGAATAATATAAGATTTTTGAAAGATAAAAACCTACAGCTTTGTAACAAGGTAGTATTTTTTACGGTGAAAAACGGACCCTTCTGTTTGCACGTATTTGTTATGAAAGCAAGTGGTCCATTACCTTTGAAGGTAGTATTTCTTATGCTGGTGGTCTATTAATTTTGGAGGCAGTATTTCTTATGCTGGTGGTCTATTAATTTTGGAGGCAGTATTTCTCATGCTAGTGGTCTATTAATTTTGGAGGCAGTATTTCTTATGCTGGTGGTCTATTAATTTTGGAGGCAGTATTTCTTATGCTAGTGGTCTATTAATTTTGGAGGCAGTATTTCTCATGCTAGTGGTCTATTACGTTTTGGAGGTAGTATTTTTCAAGCTGGTGGTGTATTAATTTTGGAGTTATTATTTTTGGATGCCGGTGGTGTATTAATTTAGGAGTTTGTATTTTGACGGCGTGGGTATGTGAGGAGGACGGCGTAGACTGCGAGGCAGATCAAAGAGCGCTGTGAACAGAAGATGAAAGACAGAGAGGGAGGGGTGGGAAGGGTGGGTGGGTGGGGGGGGGGGGGGGAGAGAACACAAGGCGACCTAAGGGCCCGCAACCTTCAGATGTCCCTCGCGTTTCCGCTCACACAGACACTATGGAATATTCATCGTGCGCTGGGTTGTTTGGCAATAAGACCTTGATTGTTCATTTCTGAGAAATGGATAGAAGATCAATGCCAGGAAATAGAGAACAATCTGAACAAGAACAACAGCAAGAAGGCCTACCAGACTGTGAAGCGGCTGACAAGTGTTAAACAGCCCAAAGTCTCCACTATCCAAAGCAAGTCTGGCATTTGCCTTACAGAAGAACAAGAAGTCTTGGACAGATGGACAGAGTACTGCTCTGACCTTTACAACCATACACCAAATGGAGACCCATCAGTTCTAGCATGTCCCGAGAGCAGAGAAGAAGAAGAAATCCTCCCAATTCTCCGGGAAGAAGTTGAGGCAGCAGTGCAATCGCTGAAGAAAGGGAAGTCAGCGGGAGTGGACAACATACCAGCGGAACTGCTACAAGCAGGAGGAGAAGCGATGACTGATGCTCTCACCACTATCTGTAACAAGATCTGGCAGAGTGGGGAATGGCCTACACCATGGACCCAGTCGCTTGTCATCACTCTTCCTAAAAAAGGTAACCTTCAGGAGTGTGAAAATTACCGCACCATCAGCCTCATCAGCCATCCCAGCAAGGTCCTCCTGAAAATAATACTCAACAGGTTGAAACCACAAGCTGAACAAATCATAGCTGAAGAACAAGCAGGATTCATGGCAGGGCGAAGTACCACTGAACAGATTTTCAACCTCAGAATAATCTGTGAGAAATACCTACAGCACCAACAACATCTATATCATGTGTTCATAGACTTAAAGAAGGCATTTGACCGAGTCTGGCATGCAGCTCTATGGGCAACCATGAAAGTGTACAACATCAGCCCTAAAATCATAGAAGTCATCAAAAGCCTGTATGACAAGGCTACCAGTGCAGTCCTCCATAACAGCGTCATCGGGAACTGGTTCAGAACAACAATCGGTGTGCGTCAAGGATGCCTACTCTCTCCAACACTCTTCAACATCTTCCTAGAGCGCATCATGTCAGATGCTCTTGCAGATCACGAAGGCACAGTCAGCATAGGGGGCAGAGCAATCTCCAATCTTCGTTTTGCGGATGATATTGATGGATTGGCTGGAGAGGAACAAGAACTTGAACAGCTTGTACAGAGGCTTGACACCACCTCCAGAGCTTATGGAATGGAAATAAGTGCAGAGAAGACCAAAATGATGACCAACAACACCAATGGCATCAACACGGACATCAAAGTACAAGGCCAATCCCTCAACACAGTGCACAGCTTCAAATATTTAGGAGCCATTGTGTCAGACAATGGGTCTCGACAGGAAGTCCTCTCCAGGATCGCACAAACAACTGCTGCCCTGACAAGGTTGAAGCCCATTTGGAAAGACAGAACCATCAGTCTACATTCCAAAGTAAGACTGCTGCGATCTCTGGTCATCTCCATCTTCCTATATGCTTGCGAAGCATGGACCCTCACAGCAGATCTCCAACGAAGAATACAAAGCATGGAGATGAGGTGCTACAGAAGACTTCTGTGCATTTCCTATACCCAACACATCACCAACGTTGAAGTCCGACAGACCATCACACAAGCCATTGGACAACACGATGACCTGCTCACAGTGGTGAAGAAACGGAAACTCCGATGGTATGGCCACGTCACCAGATCATCAGGCCTTGCAAAGACCATTCTGCAAGGCACAGTGCAAGGAGGTAGAAGAAGGGGGAGACCGAAAAAGAGGTGGGAGGACAACATTCGAGAATGGACTGGTTTGACACTGAGCGAAGCCATGAGGGCTGCTGAGGACAGAGAAAGATGGAGTATGCTGGTTAAGCGAGCATCTGTGGTGCCCCTACGACCTTCGGGTTATGGGACAGGATAGGATAGGATGTTCATTTCTTCATTTCATGTCCAGTGCTTCGCACATGCCACAGGTCATTATCCACTGTTAGGTGTATGCAATGTCAAAGTTGTATTGTCATGTTATATCCACTGTTATGTATGCAATGTTAACGATGTATAGTATTGTAATGTTATATCTAAAAGATCATCCTTAATACTGAGGACGATACTACCGACAAGGCCTATTGGACCATATTCACAGTTAGACCTGTGTATACACCGCCTTTCTCTAACATCAAAATAACTTCCCATAAATTATACCCTACAGTAAAACAGTGTACAACTGCAGTACAAATGAAGAAGATTCCACTCAAGTTGGCTGAATTCTCTCTCACAACACACATTACATTTGGAGATACCCTCAATACAAAAACGAAGGGAGGGGGGGGGGGGGGGTTGAATGTAGTTATTTTGTTGTAAATATTACAACTACATGTTATTTAACAAAAATACTACTGGGTATCGATAGGTGCATGTTTTCATGGTTGAATAGTATGACATGAGAGTATAAGCCGAGGTCAAGTCTGTGCATGTGCGCATTCCATAACACGGACTTAACGGCCAGTTCCTTGAGCAGCTTTGGGGATGGAAAAGCGCTATTAAAGAAGGAATAAATAAGATATCTATCTATCTATCTATCTATCTATCTATCTATCTATCTATCTATCTATCTATCTATCTATCTATCTATCTATCTATCTATCTATCTATCTATCTATCTATCTATCTATCTATCTATCTATCTATCTATCTATCTATCTAAAATTTAGTCAACAGATTTCATCTTTGTAGAAACAACAGCTCAACATTTGTACAACACTGTTGTGTTTTAAGAGGCCCCAATACCCAGGCGTTTTTTTGTTTTTAAACTTTGGTGGAAAACGGGTGTAAAACAAACTGTGCAGTGTTTTTACATTAAACGATGATATATAGTGGGCTTTCGATGCTCAAACCAGCCACTACACTTTTAAAGTTCCATTTCGGGTCCGACAGAGTTATTTCCCCTTTTCTAACGGTACAGTCGTGTGACCTTCGACCCTATTTGTGAGTGAAACCGGCGGCTTGAAGTGTGTGTCTTTGGTGTGTGCGATAGGATATGGTGCATTGTAGGAGAGGGTACGTTGTAGGATAGGGTACATTGTAGCAAGCTAAAAGGAAAAACCTTACGAGCATTGGTTATACGGGTTCTTTCTTTTTCCGGGTTTGGGAACTGCAATTTTTGTTTGATCCACAAAGACCCTTCCCCCCCCCCCTCCCCTCCCGTGGGGATGCCGGGGCTTTCAGTATAAATAGTATCCCCGCTTTCTGGAAATTTAGTGCTTTAAATTCCAGACCTGATAGTGATCTAAGAGAGGTTTCCGCGGAACGTGCGACTATGTCACGCCTTGTGACAGACATTTTGAAGTCCAATGAGTCTGATAACGTCCACAAATCCACAACTTGAATGGCGAAAATATATACACAGAAACAGTCAACTCTGCACCACTATTCCAAAACAAAGTATGGCGCCGCAAAACCGGAAGCGAGTAAAGAAACTTTCGTCTTCCGATACAAAACAACAACAAAAAAACAAAAACAAAATTTAAGAGTCCGCAGATTGTTTCGCATTTTCTTTTTTATTTTATTATTATTTTTTTTTCGTTTTCGTTTTCGCGGATTTCCGCGATTTCGCGGAGAACTATCAGGTCTGAATTCCCACTGTCGCTGTCTGTCTCATTTGTTATTTCTCATTCCTACTGTGTTCTATCAATCTACTATACTATCTTCTTCTTCGCTAGACTAGTCACCTACCTTTTTTCTTGAAAACTCTTCTGGGACAAAACTCCTCATTTTTGTGTGAGGTCTGTGGGATCAGCTTGGGAATATTGGACGCTTTCTGCCAGGTGGTCACTGGGGCTCGCTTCCTATGATATTATTTGGCAATGTAGGCATTTTATATGTATGTGTTTTGTTGATATTTTATAAGGATGTTTGTATTCTATTTTGTTTTTGTAAAAGGGGATTAGAGTATAGCCTCAGCGTCCTCTGCGTGAGATGTCTTTATTGTAAAGTGACCGGCTGGCGGAGTGCCTTCAGTGTTACCACTAGGGTTGTTTCGGCAGATCTTTTATGCGGATTAAAGGTGAGTCCTCTTTCAGCGAAGTTGTGGTCTTGATTTTGCGGTCCTGATTCGGCTTTTTGCAGTCCGCTGGACCCTGTAAGCAATGAATAACTAACTAGCTCCAGAAAGTTCGTTGGCGAGCCAAAGGCTGTTGTTAATGATAGGCACACAAGCTACGGAATTTATTGATTTACAAAATAACTATACCTTCCAAAGAGTTAGCTTTTGACGTAAGCTTATTTTTCAGGGGAGCAACACTCAATGTGCATGTTAAAAGGATCTTTAGAAGAGGGGTGACGGAGGGGGTGGGTGGGTGGTCAAAGTAGGTCCTTTTATATTTTGGGGAACAGACAGTAGCGTACTTATCACAACAGTGGACAATTGGCAACAAGTACGGTACTTTACACTCTGTGCGCCGCGTACGTGCGTAGTGGCAAGCCGCAGGTGAGAAAAGGAGTGTAGGACATACAAGTATAATGATGCGGTTTGAAGTCACACGACGGTCATCTGGCTTTGTGATCCGCAAGACTAAGCGTTGTGACTAAGGCCAGCGTCCAGCTACGGAAAGTGTCGTGCTTTTGCCGTCACACGGGGCAAGAAGGCTCCCACGGAAAGATAAACAAGGGTCAGATGTTACGGCGTGGAACAAGACACGGTTCAATGAAAGGGTGATCACAAATGATCATTGACTGGACTTGCACACGAACAGCATTATAGACTGAGCTATCTGAAAACACACGCCACCTCTCATTCACATTCAATGAATCGTCGTTGCCAACCTCAACTCTTCTGCATCCTCTCTCCATTTCCGCCACGCTTATTTACTCTCCCTCCTCCCCCCCCTCTCTCTCTTCCCAAAAGACTAGATATGTGTTTGTTGTAGAACATCAAAGAATCATTAGTTGGTTTTTAGGATGAACGCTATCTCGGGTGCAGAGAGTGGAACACAGATCGCCAGATTGCTCGCTCTGATGTCTTCCTGGTGTCGGCAGTTGGGGGAAAACTTGGACGCTTGTATGCGCGCCACACAGTACTAAGAAGAAGAAAAAGAAGGAGAAGAAGAAGAAACAGTTGTACGAGCAAGACCGTGATTATTGCCGGAGTGGATGGAGACAATTATACAGTGGCTTCAAAGGATACATAATCAACATACACAATCACTCCACACATCATTCACTAGGCAAGTGAAAGCAATCAAATAAAAACATCGCGTACAGTGCTTTGTCATTCTGGTGTACGTGTGTGGGTTTGTGTTTGAGTGTGTGTGCGGGCGCGAGCGCACGCGTGTGTTTAGGTGCGTCCGTGTGCATGCGCGCCCTGTGGTGTGCGTAGGTGTATAGGTGTGTATATGAATGGAAAAAGCAGCACAGAAGTTTTTTTGTGTCTAGAACAATCCACTCACTGCTTGAGCCCATCCCTCAGCACTGGAGTATCAAAACACTGGGCCCCTAACCTCAACTCAGCACACAACAACGATCATCCTAATCCCATTTTGCTCCAGGTGAAGGTGTACCCCTAAACCTTTCAGTCGTTGGGGAGATGCGTATGGAACCTTTTTTTCCTGGCCAGCTTAATAAGGGTGATACACATCTTCTCTTCCTCGCTGCCTTAATTCACTCCCCCCCCCCCCCCCCCCCCCTCCAGTACCACTGACAGCTGGATAGACTTGACCTGGCTGTGCTGTGCGCTTGTTTTATTGTGAGTGTGTCGTTCGGTGCTTGCCTTCCATGTCTTGTCACCCATCCAAGTAGGCCTACTAACCGAGCTCGCTGTGGCTTAATGAAACATAATATTATCTATGGGAGAGGTGTGCCCATTTTCTGTGGGTTAACTTCATCAACTGATCACCTTTCCCTCCTTCTCGCATCGCTAATCAAATTAATCTCAGTAGATAGAGCGGTCACGATGGAGAGGTTGTTAAGGGTCTCCCTTTTATCAGGGTCAGCTTTATGAAGACGGGGTCTCTCTCTCCTCTCTGCATAGAAAATCAAAGTAATGTAAATGGAATGAGCGGTGACAGTGGGCATCTGTGCAAACCAAACTTCCTCTACTCAAAGGCAGGAGAAAATGAAAAGTATGCAAAGATGCAGACAGGTTCCGCCTTCTGCGCGCTGACCTACTTACACCATGATCGAACCATCTGTACCCGTCTCCTCTTCTTGTTGGAATTACAGCCAACAACGACAATACAACAACCAATAGGAGCCAGGAGGAACAGAAGTAGGAAGTGGAAGTTATAGGAAGTAACCCTAACTTTTATTACAGGAAAATATCATTACCGGTAGGAATGACGGAGTTGCTTAATGCTAACAATAACATTAATGAGAGAGAGGGAGGGAGAGAGGGAGGGGGAGAGCAAGAAAGAGATCGTGGAGGGTAGGTCATACGGGTAGAAGGGGTGGAGTTGGGGTGGATGAGGAGAGAGAAGGGCAAGATGCCAGGGGTTGGAAGTCAAGCCCAGATAAACTACGGACACTGACGTGTTAAGAGACTGGAAACCCAGCCTGATAAAATTAGGACACCGATTTTCGATTTTCCGACGTAGCAATATATTGACTTGCAGCTGCTAGGGATTATTTCTAATAGCGACAGCTCATTGAATGCTTGTGTGTGCACAAAGCACACGTATAAACCAATCTTTTATGGAGTTGGGGGTGACGAGATAATCTCTTGTACTTGGCAAATTTGGCACTAAATGTCCAGTTTTCAAAAGGCGAAGTTCCCTATCTCTGTCACTCAGTTCTTCTAGCGCCAGGCGTAGGAAGTTGTAAACACAAAACGGAAACGCAGAGCTAAGCACAGCGGGAAGAAGAAGAAGAAGAAGAAGAAGAAGAAGAAGAAGAGGAAGAAGAAAAAGAAAAAATGAAGTTAAAGGAAATCCGCCTAGCAGTTTAAAAACATTTTATACTTTCTGTTATCATGATGTGTGGCAGCATTAAAAAAAAAAAAAGGTAAATAAATCGTATTCCTTTAAAATTATGTTGGGAGGGGTAGGGTGGCGTTTTTAAAAGCCTTTCCTTACTGGTTGTAGCGGGCGCCTCGGGCAGCTTAAATCCTATAATCGGCCAGCGCCTTCAGCTCAACACGCGCTATGTCACAAACGATACATTTTATTTCAACAGCTTGTATTCTTCCGTTCAAACAGTCACTCTTCATCTTGGTCTATAATTACGGCGTCAAAGGTACCGACAGATCATCCAATACAAACAGCTACGGTAGAAATGAGGGAAAGGACAAGGCAAGTCTGTGAGGATAGTTCACACTTTTGAAGGGTCCAGTAAAGGCCTGGGTTTGGACTTTGGGGAGAGTTGGCTCACAGGGAGTAATACAGGGGATAAGACAGGGGGTAATACAGGGGGTAAGACAAGGGGGTAATACAGGGGATAGGACAAGGGGTAAGACAGGGAGTAATACAGGGGATAATACAGGGGGTAATACAGGGGATAAGACAGGGGGTAATACAGGGGATAGGACAAGGGGTAATACAGGGGATAAGACAGGGGGTAATACAGGGGATAGGACAAGGGGTAAGACAGGGGATAGGACAGGGGGTAAGACAGGGAGTAATACAGGGGATAATACAGGGGGTAATACAGGGGATAAGACAGGGGGTAATACAGGGGATAGGACAAGGGGTAA
Organism: Oncomelania hupensis; assembly: GCA_036898135.1. Classification (NCBI taxonomy): domain Eukaryota; kingdom Metazoa; phylum Mollusca; class Gastropoda; order Littorinimorpha; family Pomatiopsidae; genus Oncomelania; species Oncomelania hupensis. Next base: position 2,179,779 of record CM072518.1, read on the forward strand.
TACAGGGGATAAGACAGGGGGTAATACAGGGGATAAGACAGGGGGTAATACAGGGGATAGGACAGGGAGTAATACAGGGGATAAGACAGGGGGTAATACAGGGGATAAGACAGGGGGTAATACAGGGGATAATACAGGGGGTAATACAGGGGATAAGACAGGGGGTAATACAGGGGATAATACAGGGAGTAATACAGGGGATAAGACAGGGGGTAATACAGGGGATAATACAGGGGGTAATACAGGGGATAAGACAGGGAGTAATACAGGGGATAAGACAGGGGGTAATACAGGGGATAAGACAGGGGGTAATACAGGGGATAAGACAGGGAGTAATACAGGGGATAAGACAGGGGGTAATACAGGGGATAAGACAGGGGGTAATACAGGGGATAGGACAGGGGGTAATACAGGGGATAAGACGGGGTAATACAGGGGATCAGACAGGGGGTAATACATGGGATAAGACAGGGGGTAAGACAGGGGGTAATACAGGGGATAGGACGGGGGGTAATACAGGGGATAAGACAGGGGGTAATACAGGGGATAGGACAGGGGGTAATACAGGGGATAAGACAGGGGGTAATACAGGGGATCAGACAGGGGGTAATACATGGGATAAGACAGGGGGTAATACAGGGGATAATACAGGGGGTAATACAGGGGGTTATAAAAAAGATAATACAGGGGGTAAGGCAAGGGGTAATACAGGGGATAATACAGGGGATAAGACAGAGGATAAGACAGGAAGGAGGTAAGACAGGGGATAAGAAAGCGATCGACAGGTAAAGGAAATGGGAACATCCGGGAAGATAAGCACACGTGATTAACATTCTCGGGATGTGGCAGCCCAGCTCTCTCGGTCTGTCAATCTTTCTCTCTTCCCCCCACCCCCCCAACCCCCCCTAATTTTTCCTTTCGTTTTCTTCTTTTCCTGCCTTCACTCTCAAATACCCTTTGTCATTCAGCAAGGATATTTTCATTCAAACGTGCAAAGGCAACTCTGTCTGTCTCTCGCTCCTGTATGTTGTCAAATCTATGTTGCGATGGAGACAGACCTAGACAATAATCGTAGGCTGATACTCATGCCTCCACCCTCCCCCGACTCCACTCTCTTTCACCTTGACTCTCAAATCTCTTTTGCGATGGAAAAAAACCCGACATTTTATGATTTCCCACCCTTTATCCCAAATATTATCTCTCCTCTTTCTGATGTTATATCTTTCTCCAATTACATACCCCTCCCCCACCCATCTCTGTCTGTCTGTCTCTCTCCCTTTCTGATCTACAATATAAATTCAAACTGTTATTTTTCATTCTCTCGAAAGAAAGAAAACAACTTTTTCTCCTCTTTCTAAAACTCTCACTCTCTCTCTCTCTTACCGGACTGGGCGCCTAGCCAATCAGACAGCGTGTTTCTTTTGGCGAGCGTCCAATCAGTGAATGGGTTTTGGCGCTGTGCCGGCCAGCCGCGCCGTGCCAGGAAGGTGACGGTTATGGTAACAGTAGTAATGACGGCAGTGGCGGGGGTGGTAGCAGTGAATGGGCAAAGGGAGCAAACTGTTACCAAAGAAAGAAAATGGAGTGAATTGAAAGTTAGCACGCAGGAAATGTGAAGGCTGACTTTGGGAGCAAGCGAGCAACTTCCGATAAACGAGTACAAGGAGAAAACAGACTTGATGTCGATGGCCACTGGCATGAATGAAGTCATGGAGAGACACGACTAGATCAACAAAACTACAGTCATCATATCCTATACTAACTATCCTATCCCGCAATTCGTCGCAAGTCGTTGAGGTACTACAGATGATCGTTGGTCATTGGGGCACCGCAGATGATCGTTTAACCAGGGTACTCCATCTTCCTCTGTCATCATCAACCCTGATGGCTTCGCTCAGTGTCAAGCCAGTCCATTCTCGAATGTTGTCCTCCCAACTCTTTTTCTGTCTCCCTCTTCTTCTGTCGCCTTGCACCATGCCCTGCGTGGTCATACCATCGGAGTGTCCGTTTTTTTCACCACTGTGAGCATGCTATAGTGTTGTCCAATAGCTTGTGTGATGCTTTGGATCGTGGAAATCTTGGGCTGTTAAACACTTGTCAGCCGCTTCACAGTCTGCTAGACCTTCTTGCTGTTGTTCTTGTTCAGATTGTTCTCTATTTTTTGGCATTGTTTAACATAAATTTTATTCAACAAACAAACTCAGATATTAATACAAGGCAAAACATCAGGGCGCACAAAAGCACAAGACTTAAATAAGTGCTACCCAAATAATAATAATAATGTGTCAAAATATCACTGGCGGACGACAGGAAACAACAACAGGCATTGATCTTCTATCCAGCTCTCCTTTGCTGTGCGCTTGCCTTTTCTTTTCGGATGTCATTGTTGATTTTTTGGCAGGCATCAGCTCACCGTGAGGTGTTCTTTTTCTTTTTCATTTCTCTTCGTTTATCACATTAGTCCAAAAATTCAGGTGTATTCCACGGTTTCTTCTTTTTTTTTTTCTTTTTTTTTTTTTTTTTTTTTGGGGGGGATGCAGTTTATTATCCCTTTTTATCGGGAAACTCTGGGCCACCTCCCCTGGGGAAAGCTTAGTCGCAGTGGCGCGCCCAAACCCTACCTACCTAACATTAATTGTGAATTTTTGAAATTTTCGCTGTGGGAGCAAACCGGAGTACCCGGAGAAAACCCCGGAGACGTTGCCCGAGTCGAAAGTAAATAATATTCGGAGAAACATAACGCCCAGATGCTGGCTCGAACCCACACCTGTCAGGCGCCATTGGTTTCTGGCTTGTGGACAAGGCAAGTTAGTCCCGTTAATCAACTGGAAGCTGCGGGAGCTTTGGCAAAGGTCAACACTGCAGTACATGTTGATTGACCATCACGATCAATGAGGTAGACTGACAGTGACAGTGAAAGAACAAGGAGACCGTTCATCAATACTATGACGAAGAGTGGACCACAATCAATGACTGACAAGTGTTGAGGACTAGCGAGATGGAAGGCGAGGAAGACAGACCAATACAACCACAGTGCAATTATTCATCAATGGGCTAGGAGGGGGGGGGGAGATTGTGGGGGGGGGAGGGGGGGGGGGTCCTAGCGTGGGAACTTCAATCCGCTAGTCAAACTCCGTCAGTCATACAATCAGTTCAACACTGCAAACAATTAACGCTTGCTTTTATTTAGTTAGGAGTTGTGCTGAAGGGGAGAGAGGTAAAATATCAGTTAATTGATAGGTCAACCTTTGGTCCATTGCTCTAAACACTGAAGACGGGAGTTGGTGGGGGGGAGGGGGGAGTAGGGCAGCAAGTACCAAAGCTGTATCAGCGTAATTTTGGTGTAAAAAGTCCATAAGCTTAAACAACGCTCATTGGTTTCTGATGTAATATCTCTCGTCAACGTATATAAAACTTAAGGAACAATTCGAGCCTGTGTTTAGAGTTTTCATAGCAACCTCCTACCCCCACTTTTCTATCTCTCTCACCCTTCACCCCCCTCCCCTCCTCTATATTTTTGCCCTTTCTCTCCCTGCAGTCCACTTCAGTAATATGTACAAGTAGTTAATATTGAACAGGTTGGCGTATGAATGAAGTAGCGTGAGAACTGTAGACAGTCCCACACTACAAACAAAGCAGCACACTGTCAATGAAATCAAAAGACGAAGGTAGAATCAATAAGCTGTTCACGCCCCACTAAGAAGTCAAGGCCTTTGTTGTCCCACTCTTACAGGCCTTTGTTGTCCCACTCTTACAGGCCTTTGTTGTCCCACTCTAACCAACCAAGAATTAACTCACTCAGGCCCTAAGGCACAGATGTGATTTGTACGTCCTAGATTAACCGCCATGACTTCACTCTTTCCGGTCCCCATCAGTGAATGAAAGCACTAGTGAAGTGGTTCCCGTTTGTAAACCACGCAGTCAATTCTTTGTGTTATGGCTCAATGAATAGTCCACAACTTCTGTTTTCTTTTCCCACACTTTAAACCATCTAGCAAATGAAGTCTTCCCTTTGGGATTGTTAAAACACATTCATTTCAAATGAAGGGAGAGCTGTTTGTGTTTGTGGTACTCTAAAGGCGTGGCAACCCCCCCTGTCAGTCACAGTGTGAAATGGCGCTGGCTGCTGTCACACACACACTTCAACTGTTCTTCAGCTGCTTCAGGCCAACTAAATAATCAATGAACGAAGGTCAAAAAGTAGAAATCCACGCCTTGCATAGCGCGTGTGTTCATGTACGGTGCACTGCTCATGGCGCTGACCACGGAGATCATGCATGACCCCAACCCTTAGCTCAACAATCCAAACCATCACAACCAAGCGGCGCTCTTGCTAAAACTTTAGGCTTGTGCACTGTTAACTATAGCCACTGAGCCACCGCCTCGGGCTAACGTTTAGGTAAGACTTGTGTAGCAGATGTAACAAAGAATTGTAAGACTTGTGTAGCAGATGTAACAAAGTATAGGTAAAACTTGTGTAGTAGATGTGACAAAGTATAGGTAAAACTTGTGTAGTAGATGTGACAAAGTATAGGTAAAACTTGTGTAGTAGATGTGACAAAGTATTGTAAAACTTGTGTAGCAGATGTGACAAAGTATAGGTAAGACTTGTGTAGCAGATGTGACAAAGTATAGGTAAAACTTGTGTAGCAGATGTGACAAAGTATTGTAAAACTTGTGTAGTAGATGTGACAAAGTATAGGTAAAACTTGTGTAGTAGATGTGACAAAGTATTGTAAAACTTGTGTAGCAGATGTGACAAAGTATAGGTAAGACTTGTGTAGTAGATGTAACAAAGTATAGGTAAGACTTGTGTAGCAGATGTGACAAAGTATAGGTAAAACTTGTGTAGTAGATGTAACAAAGTATAGGTAAAACTTGTGTAGCAGATGTGACAAAGTATAGGTAAGACTTGTGTAGCAGATGTAACAAAGTATAGGTAAGACTTGTGTAGCAGATGTGACAAAGTATAGGTAAGACTTGTGTAGCAGGTGTGACAAAGTATAGGTAAGACTTGTGTAGCAGATGTAACAAAGTATAGGTAAAACTTGTGTAGCAGATGTGACAAAGTATAGGTAAGACTTGTGTAGCAGATGTGACAAAGTATAGGTAAGACTTGTGTAGTAGATGTAACAAAGTATAGGTAAGACTTGTGTAGTAGATGTGACAAAGTATAGGTAAGACTTGTGTAGCAGATGTGACAAAGTATAGGTAAGACTTGTGTAGCAGATGTGACAAAGTATAGGTAAGACTTGTGTAGCAGATGTGACAAAGTATAGGTAAGACTTGTGTAGCAGATGTGACAAAGTATAGGTAAGACTTGTGTAGTAGATGTGACAAAGTATAGGTAAGACTTTTGTAGCAGATGTGACAAAGTATAGGTAAGACTTGTGTAGCAGATGTGACAAAGTATTGTAAGACTTGTGTAGCAGGTGGGACAAAGTATAGGTAAGACTTGTGTAGCAGATGTGACAAAGTATTGTAAAACTTGTGTAGCAAATGTGACAAAGTATAGGTAAGACTTGTGTAGCAGATGTGACAAAGTATAGGTAAGACTTGTGTAGCAGATGTGACAAAGAATTGTAAGACTTGTGTAGCAGGTGGGACAAAGTATAGGTAAGACTTGTGTAGCAGATGTGACAAAGTATAGGTAAGACTTGTGTAGCAGATGGGACAAAGTATAGGTAAGACTTGTGTAGTTGATGTGACAAAGTATAGGTAAGACTTGTGTAGCAGATGTGACAAAGTATTGTAAGACTTGTGTAGCAGATGTGACAAAGTATAGGTAAGACTTGTGTAGTAGATGTAACAAAGTATAGGTAAGACTTGTGTAGCAGATGTGACAAAGTATAGGTAAGACTTGTGTAGTAGATGTAACAAAGTATAGGTAAGACTTGTGTAGTAGATGTGACAAAGTATAGGTAAGACTTGTGTAGCAGATGTGACAAAGTATAGGTAAGACTTGTGTAGTAGATGTAACAAAGTATAGGTAAGACTTGTGTAGTAGATGTGACAAAGTATAGGTAAGACTTGTGTAGCAGGTGGGACAAAGTATAGGTAAGACTTGTGTAGTAGATGTGACAAAGTATAGGTAAGACTTGTGTAGCAGATGTGACAAAGTATAGGTAAGACTTGTGTAGCAGATGTGACAAAGTATTGTAAGACTTGTGTAGCAGGTGGGACAAAGTATAGGTAAGACTTGTGTAGCAGATGTGACAAAGTATTGTAAAACTTGTGTAGCAAATGTGACAAAGTATAGGTAAGACTTGTGTAGCAGATGTGACAAAGTATAGGTAAGACTTGTGTAGCAGATGTGACAAAGTATAGGTAAGACTTGTGTAGCAGATGGGACAAAGTATAGGTAAGACTTGTGTAGTAGATGTGACAAAGTATAGGTAAGACTTGTGTAGCAGATGTGACAAAGTATTGTAAGACTTGTGTAGCAGATGTGACAAAGTATAGGTAAGACTTGTGTAGTAGATGTGACAAAGTATAGGTAAGACTTGTGTAGCAGGTGGGACAAAGTATAGGTAAGACTTGTGTAGTAGATGTGACAAAGTATAGGTAAGACTTGTGTAGCAGGTGGGACGTGGGACATCTATCAATGCAGTAAGCTGTAGTGT
>CM072518.1:2191401-2231526 GCA_036898135.1 Oncomelania hupensis
TCTCTGTTTATAGGGTCCAGCAGACTGCAAAAAGCCGAGTCAGGACCACATTCACTGATAATAGACACTCACTGGTCTAAATAATGTTTAGACAACCATCAACAGCGGTGAGGTACCTGAATAAACCCTAAATAATACAACTACGGAATACAACTGATCAATATACACGTACACTTAAACACACGCACGTACACTTAAACACACGCACGTTCAAACACCTTCTCTTGTCATCCACTCACAAGACCTTATCTACCAGAAAACAAAAACACTGCCACATGTATACAAGTTATTTTTCTGAAAATGAAACATTTCACACCGTACCTCTTGCTTTTTCTTGAGTAGGTCTTGCTGGTAGGCTGTGAACTTGTCAAAGAGATGGTAGATGATGTTGGCAGAGAACACGGTCACACCTAGATTGTCGGCAAGATCCTGCACCTCTTTCTTCACTTCCACATCAAAGGCCAGAATCACCGCATACCTGAAACATCCATACTACGTCAGTCAAGCAGGAAAAGGACAAGAAGGAAGGAGAAGACGAGAAAAGATAAAACAGGATAGTTGCACAAAAGTTGGCCACTCCTGCTGTGTGGACAAGTCTGGGAAGCTGGTGCTTTGTGTTGTAGTGACAATGACATGTCTTGTTCAATGCTGGAGCTTTGTGCTGTAGTGACAATGACATGTCTTGTTCAATGCTGATGCTTTGTGTTGTAGTGACAATGACGTGTCTTGTTCAATGCTGGAGCTTTGTGCTGTAGTGACAATGACATGTCTTGTTCAATGTTGGTGCTTTTTGTGACAATGACATGTCTTGTTCAATGTTGGTGCTTTGTGTTGTGACAATGACATGTCTTGTTCAATGCTGGTGCTTTGTGTTGTGACAATGACATGTCTTGTTCAATGTTGGTGCTTTGTGTTGTGACAATGACATGTCTTGTTCAATGTTGGTGCTTTGTGTTGTGACAATGACATGTCTTGTTCAATGCTGGTGCTTTGTGTTGTAGTGACAATGACGTGTCTTGTTCAATGTTGGTGCTTTGTGTTGTAGTGACAATGACATGTCTTGTTCAATGCTGGAGCTTTGTGTTGTGGTGACAATGAGGTGTCTTGTTCAATGTTGGTGCTTTGTGTTGTAGTGACAATGAGGGGTCTTGTTCAATGTTGGTGCTTTGTGTTGTAGTGACAATGACATGTCTTGTTCAATGTTGGTGCTTTGTGTTGTGGTGACAATGACGTGTCTTGTTCAATGTTGGTGCTTTGTGTTGTGGTGACAATGTGTCTTGTTCAATGTTGGTGCTTTGTGTTGTGGTGACAATGAGGTGTCGTGTTCAATGTTGGTGCTTTGTGTTGTGGTGACAATGAGGTTTCTTGTTTAATGTTGGTGCTTTGTGTTGTGGTGACAATGAGGTGTCTTGTTCAATGTTGGTGCTTTGTGTTGTGACAATGAGGTGTCTTGTACAATGTTGGTGCTTTGTGTTGTGGTGACAATGAGGTGTCTTGTTCAATGTTGGTGCTTTGTGTTGTGACAATGAGGTGTCTTGTACAATGTTGGTGCTTTGTGTTGTGGTGACAATGAGGTGTCTTGTTCAATGTTGGTGCTTTATGTTGTGACAATGAGGTGTCGTGTTCAATGTTGGTGCTTTGTGTTGTGGTGACAATGAGGTTTCTTGTTTAATGTTGGTGCGTTGTGTTGTGGTGACAATGAGGTGTCTTGTTCAATGTTGGTGCTTTGTGTTGTGGTGACAATGGCGTGTCTTTTTCAATGTTCGTGCTTTGTGTTGCGGTAACAATGGTGTGTCTTGTACAATGTTGGTGCTTTGTGTTGCGGTGACAATGATGTGTCTTGTTCAATGTTGGTGCTTTGTGTTGCGGTGACAATGACGTGTCTTGTTCAATGTTGGTGCTTTGTGTTGCGGTGACAATGACGTGTCTTGTTCAATGTTGGTGCTTTGTGTTGCGGTGACAATGACGTGTCTTGTTCAATGTTGGTGCTTTGTGTTGCGGTGACAATGACGTGTCTTGTTCAATGTTGGTGCTTTGTGTTGTATGTGTAGAGGTGACAATGACGTGTCTTGTTCAATGTTGGTGCTTTGTGTTGTATGTGTAGAGGTGACAATGACGTGTCTTGTTCAATGTTGGTGCTTTGTGTTGTATGTGTAGAGGTGACAAAGACGTGTCTTGTTCAACGGGGGCACAGCAAGCAGGCGCCCTCAGTTACATCCTGTTTTGGTCCACCGCTTTAAGCTGGTGTTTGAGCTTGTAAAGCGCTAAATTAACAACCATGCAATTCAGTTCAACCGATGATCTAACCATGATGCCTTTCCACACAATTCTCACACTGAAATAGGTAGGTAAAGGTCAACTGTTAGTAGAACTTCTACAATGGCATTGTGCGGTCCATGTTGTGGCTGTTTAAATCACTAAACTTAATTAAAGAAGTTCCCTTAATCTTTTGGTCACCGGGGTGTGCCAAGGGCTTCTTTCATTGTTTGTATAGGGCCAAATGGTAAGACTGCTGGTGTACTTACTGTGGGTCATGTTCCAGCATGACAGAGGCTTTCATGATGTCCTTCTTGTGCACAGGACCAATGTTGATTCCTGAATACTGTCACACACACAACATCCAGTTGTAACAAACTATGCAATACAGGACCAATGTTGATTCCTGAATACTGTCACACACACAAGATCCAGTGGTAACTATGCAATACAGGACCAATGTTGATTCCTGAATACTGTCACACACACAAGATCCAGTGGTAACAAACTATGCAATACAGGACCAATGTTGATTCCTGAATACTGTCACACACACAAGATCCAGTGGTAACAAACTATGCAATACAGGACCAATGTTGATTCCTGAATACTGTCACACACACAACATCCAGTGGTAACAAACTATGTAATACAGGACCAATGTTGATTCCTGAATACTGTCACACACACAACATCCAGTGGTAACAAACTATGCAATACAGGACCAATGTTGATTCCTGAATACTGTCACACACACAAGATCCAGTTGTAACAAACTATGTAATACAGGACCAATGTTGATTCCTGAATACTGTCACACACACAAGATCCAGTTGTAACAAACTATGTAATACAGGACCAATGTTGATTCCTGAATACTGTCACACACACAACATCCAGTGGTAACAAACTATGCAATACAGGACCAATGTTGATTCCTGAATACTGTCACACACACAAGATCCAGTTGTAACAAACTATGTAATACAGGACCAATGTTGATTCCTGAATACTGTCACACACACAAGATGGAGTGGTAACAAACTATGTAATACAGGACCAATGTTGATTCCTGAATACTGTCACACACACAAGATCCAGTGGTAACAAACTATGCAATACACCACTCATATGTACCTTTACATATATAGATGGCATGCTGAGCCCACTCCAGCACAACAATAGCTTTACAATCATCACTAAAATAAACACCAAATAGCCAGCCAAAATGAAGCTGTCAAAATATATATTGCTCATAGAATTCCTAGAATTTTCTTTTCCTTCATAAGCCCACTGCTGCACATTTCAGTCAAATAACATTCAACAAAAAGCATATTCAAAGACATTTAAAAAAAAAATTTATTTAAGAGTGTACACACAAACATCATTACCAAGGAAGTCTAGAAGTTGACTTGATGAATTAGATGCTGTCTCCCCTTGAGCTGGTTAAACGCTATATAACAACAATAGAATAAATAAAGAAAAGAAGAAAAAAAAAGTGCTGACAATGTTAAAAGTTGGGACGTACTTTGATGTTGCTGGTTCGCAAAAACTCCAGGAGAGCCTCCAGAGAGCCTAGCGTTGATGCCTGGACATACACCCCTCTCTCTGACAGCTTGATGGACTTCAGGGCATCCTCCAACCCTCTCTCCAACTCCACCTACACACAAACCCACGCGCTTTTTGACTTAGCTGTGTAAGGTAGTGCTGGGAGTCAATACAAGTGAAACATCATGCACACTACCTACAGCAAAAAAAGCAAATTAACGCAACATCAATTGTTTGACATGAAAATATTTCTGAGATATTATCTCTTTCTTCAGCTTCTTCTTCTGGTTCATTTTCCCTCTAAATCATCCCCTCCGCAATCCTTTCTAAATTCATGTAACAAACAAAAGCTTAATTTCTTTATTGTAACTGTATAATAATGATATCTTAGGTAAGTCCAAATAAAATGATTGTATTTGATGAGACAGTGAAGTATATGATGCTGTGTTGGTTTACCTTGTAATACTCAATCTCGTCCTTGTCGTGAGCGACGTAGAGGGGCAGACCAGCCATGGCGTGCTCCAAGTCTTTAGCACACACCTTAACTCCATGGGCAGCGTACACCTCTTTGGGCTGTAAGTAGTCGTTTGTCTGCAAATACACAACGTCATGTAGTGTACAAACGATGATGCTGTTGTTTACGTTGATCTATTACCAATACGAGGACCTAGTTGTGCCCAGCAATCAAAAGGCTTTCTCTGTCAGCTGTACCTCAATGCATTCAGCTTAAGGGTAGTGGTAAAAAGGTCACTTCCTTTACTATATGTGTACTCTAAAACTAGCTTCGAATCAATGACCATTATAAATACTAACGTCTCCCCGTGGTTAAAGAAGAGCTGACTATTGGGGGTATCAATGGGTTATTTCAAAGATGCTAAAACCAATAAAAATAATTATAGTCGTCTTCTTCTGTTCTTTTTCCTTACCTTGACTCTGAGTTCTTTCATAGGTTGAGGGATGAGCAGACTTCTGATGGAGGTGACGATGGGTCCCTCAGTGCCAGCAATCACTATAGTCTGGCCTTCCGCTATCCTGCCGTTGACCAACACTACGTCTATCGTCGTGCCCTTGCCCGGAATGGCTTTCACCTGCCAACACAAAGCAAATCACAAATGTAAACAATGATCAACAGCCCACAAGATGAACCAATAATATGAGAAATGAACATCTATTCCATCCCACCCACATTCACACACAGTGACGCAAAACACAATCCAGACAATAGTAAATATGTATCAAATGCTATTATTACAGTTAACAATAATACAATACAATAGTATAATTTTGTTCAATGGCTAACATTGACATTTGTGAGGTGTGGTGGACGGAAGAGGGGATGGAAAAGGACTTGTGGTAGGGCGGTCTACAGACAACTATGAAAGAGAGAAACAAACAACCCACACTATTTATTTATCAATTAAAACATCAAAAGGTTCTACAAAACATCATTGTTGTGCAAGTCAACTTTGTCATTTTCTCTTTCTTTATACCCCAGGGGTCTTACAAAAATCACAAGAACATTTTTTTTAAGAACTCTGCGATGTCCTCTCATTTTTTTATTTACCTGACAATAACTGGTGGGTGGAAGAAGAAGAAGAAGAAGAAGAAGAAGAAGAAGAAGAAGAAGAAGAAGAAATCATGCGATATGGTTGGCTGGGAAGGGTTGGGAGCCAAGTGCATTGTGAAAATGAATGATCGGACTTCCCCTCTCCGTCTCCCCATTGAAAGACGAGTTAGAAAAACATCTTTAGAGACTGGAGAGAAAAAAGGCCCAAGCTTAATGAAGCCTTCCTTGCCCTCCCTGCCCCACACAGCTGTGTCCTGCCTTGACGCCTGTCAGATGACCAAGTGTCCAGCAGGTGAGGGAACAGATTAAAAAAACGACAGCTGTTTGTTGCTGAAGCCCGCTCACTTCTTTGCTGTGGTAGCCCTACACACATTTTAAAGACGGATATGGGAGGGGAAGAGGAAGACTGCAATGGCCGCTGTGTGCTCAGCAAGCCTTCCCCAGCCCTGCCATCTTGTTCTACCCCTCTCAACTCCTTGGACACACCCACCATTGGATCCAGAAAGGCAGAAAACGTCCACACAAAGGTGAAATCATCACTGTCAAAAATACCCACCCAAAAAGCTGGAAGAAGTTGAAGTTGAAACTTTTAACAGGATAATAGCATTTGGTTCTATGGACATGTCTTACAGCTAATCCTTAATAAAAATATTAAAAAATTCAGAAAAAAACACACAAAAAAATAACATAAAATTGATTTGAAACTAACACAAACCTTAACAATAGTAAGAATGAAAGAAATTACTATATTAATGTACCAGAATACACATACTACCCCTCCCACCCCCTCCTCCAATACCATTTCCTTACTCCCACTCTCCCCTCCCCTCCCCCAACCACATACACAAGCTAATTCACATCTCAAAAACTTAAACTGTCGCAAGATAGGGAAGAACAAAAGATATACAATCATATTAAATATTAGAAGCAAGGGAGCATAGACATCTGTGGGAGAAAGGGAAGGAGCAGGACTGGAAACTCTTCATCCTGTCTTCTCCTAACCTCTGCCCTTCCTGTCCATCATCTCACCCCACCCATCCCCTACCCACACTGTTCCTTTTAATATTGTAGCTTCCCCGCCTCTTTCTCTTCCAATACATTTGTTCCTCTTCTTTCCTTTGACTATTGCATTTTCCCCTTCTCTTTCTCAGGTATGGGAATAGGAAATGAGCAAACAAGGAGCAAATTATCACGGAGTGGGTGATGGTGGGGTAGGGGGGGAGCGGGCTGCTGGGGTCCAGGAGCAACGCACCAGATGGGCCCCATGGGGGTCAGGTGGCAAGCGCCCACTGAAGCGGAGTTATAGTTTTTTACATGTTGCACATTAAATCCTGCACCTGGAGACATCACACCAAAACCTGCACCTGGAGACATCACAAATCCTGCACCTGGAAACATCACAAATCCTGCACCTGGAGACATCACAAAACCTGCACCTGGAGACACCACAAAACCTGCACCTGGAGACATCACAAATCCTGCACCTGGAGACACCACAAATCCTGCACCTGGAGACACCACAAATCCTGCACCTGGAGACATCACAAATCCTGCACCTGGAGACATCACAAATCCTGCACCTGGAGACACCACAAAACCTGCACCTGGAGACATCACAAAACCTGCACCTGGAGACACCACAAAACCTGCACCTGGAGACACCACAAAACCTGCACCTGGAGACATCACAAAACCTGCACCTGGAGACATCACAAAACATGCACCTGGAGACATCACAAAACCTGCACCTGGAGACATCACAAAACCTGCACCTGGAGACATCACAAATCCTGCACCTGGAGACATCACAACTTTACAAAACTGCGCTTCAAGCTGCAGTAATTTCTCACGAATGTCTTCCCCTTTAAATTGACACACAGACTCACGAACTAAAATTTTGGAACAATCAGACTCCTTTTGATTCGTGTTTCAGCTGATCACAACACCAGTGGCAGTGCGCCTAACCAGGCAACGGTCTTATCGCCTTTTCGTCAATACATGCTAACCAAAATACCGCGCGGAATGAAACTGCACGATGGAGTAAAAACTTAGAAAACGCTCGGAAATCTTCGGCCCATCCCGGAACAACCCAGAAAACCACTTGCTCGGCTTTTTCCGACTGCATTCATATCATCCTTGAGTTCTTCTCGGCAAATTTCCTACAAACTACATTCAGTCCAAATAAGAATATGCCAAACCAGAATAAACTATCGCTATCTTTGGCGATGGAATCTGTCACGCGGACGCAAGTCGCGTGTACCACCCTCCCTCATCCCCACCCCCAATTTTCTCAACGAGTTTAGACCGATCTCAAAAATGACCCTGAGGCTCATCAAAAAGGCGGTGTTCCGCCAACAGGCCGAAGATTCTCGTGCCTGCTTTCTCTTCCAATGCATTTCTTCGTCTCCTTTCCTTTTCGCCCCCCCCCTCCCCTCTCTCTCCCTCTCCCCCCCAAGCCCGATGTCTCCACAAGGTGTTGGTTGAGGAGCAGGTGTAAATCAGCTGGGGTCCATCCTCAAGGTGTGGAGGCAATGATGGCCACACTGCCGTCTGACCGCCGGTATAATTGGCCGGCCCCACTGTTTGACAGCGCACAGCTTGTGCTCATTGTACCACCTGCAGCCCTTCCCTCCCACGTCAACACATGTTCACAGAATCAGTGTGACAGTGTTGAAGGTGTAAGCCAACTGTGAATTGTTATAATTTATCAGTCTATGTCTCAGACCACCAGCCTTTTCGATCAGTCCAAATAAAAATATGCCAAACCAGAATAAACTATCGCTATCGTCCGTGATGGAATCTGTCACGCGGTAGACAGTAGGTAGACAGTATATATACTTCAACAGTTCGATCACTATAAGGTAGACAGTATATCTTTCAACAGTCTTTGACAACACTGTAAACCTGCATGCCTCTCTCTGCATGCAGGGTGCGGAGTGGGGAGGTGAGGGGGGTGGGGAGGAGAAGAGGGAGGCAGAAGGGGGTCGGCGGTGGCTCTGTGGTAAACAATTGGAAACGTTGAATGTTAAGCGATATCGGGGCAGCCAGTGTTTCCACATTTTCAACCTTTACGCCTGCAGTACCAACATTGTGCTTAGTTGTCTCGGAGCCAGACCATGCACCTGAGGCTGCAAGGGAGAGCCTCGGGGCTGGAGTTAGATCCTGTATCGGGCATGGCCTTGAGCAGCTCTATAACAACAACAATGCAGTAGTGAAATTGCTGTCAGTTGCCTCCCGGCCCATCCCCCATGAACAATAATAACGATGGTATTTTGCCGCAAACATTTCACAACTGGCATCCTGAGATTGTGCTGATGGTGAAATCTTGTCAACAGTGTTGTATGAAAGCAGCAAGCATCGCGCACATGCATAGTGACCATGCTGTCGGCAAACAGCAAGTCTGGACCAACAAACCTCACACTCCTAGGCCAGGAATCTATTTCTTGTTAATTTGATTCTAACAAGTAATGGTTAAAAGAACACAACGTCACTTTATTCAATGACAGGATGTAGATCTACATACCACGTATACTTCCCAAATGTTAAAAGCCAAAGTGTTGACAAGTGCAGTCAAGATGTGTGGCGGCACGTGCAGACAACAGAGTATTGGTGGAGGCCACGTGCGCTGGCAAGGGGTTTGTGTGCCTTGTGTCAGGGTGTGAATCAACTATTGCTTCCACATGCAGTATGGCACCACAGCTGCATGGTCTACCCAAATACACACAATACCTCATGTCTCTCTACACACAATACCTCATGTCTCTCTACACACAATACCTCCTGTCTCTCTACACACAATACCTCCTGTCTCTCTACACACAATACCTCATGTCTCTCTACACACAATACCTCCCGTCTCTCTACACACAATACCTCATGTCTCTCTACACACAATACCTCATGTCTCTCTACACACAATACCTCCTGTCTCTCTACACACAATACCTCCCGTCTCTCTACACACAATACCTCATGTCTCTCTACACACAATACCTCCTGTCTCTCTACACACAATACCTCCTGTCTCTCTACACACAATACCTCATGTCTCTCTACACACAATACCTCATGTCTCTCTACACACAACACCTCTGTGTCTCTCTACACACAATACCTCCTGTCTCTCTACACACAATACCTCCTGTCTCTCTACACACAATACCTCATGTCTCTCTACACACAATACCTCCTGTCTCTCTACACACAATACCTCCTGTCTCTCTACACACAACACCTCTGTGTCTCTCTACACACAACACAACACCTTTGTGTCGCTCTACACACAATACCTCTTGTCTCTCTACACACAATACCTCATGTCTCTCTACACACAATACCTCATGTCTCTCTACACACAATACCTCCTGTCTCTCTACACACAATACCTCCTGTCTCTCTACACACAACACCTCTGTGTCTCTCTACACACAACACCTTTGTGTCGCTCTACACACAATACCTCTTGTCTCTCTACACACAATACCTCTTGTCTCTCTACACACAATACCTCCTCAGGGATTAATCTTGAAAGTGACCATGATAGGTCATTTGACCAGTTCACAGGAAAAACAATAGGTCATTTTGGAAAGCAATAAGCCACACAGTCTCATTCGATCGCTTATCAGTACAAATGGTACAAAATAACTCCCCGAGTCTCTCTCTATTTAAAATTCGGGCATCAGTGACAAATCTGAATTCCGTTTAAAACAGTAATAAACATGAAAAATCGAACGATAAAGATACAGATACTAGTACAGTTGTAGTAACACTAAGAGTAAGAGATCGAGAAAATAATAAATAAATATGATACACTAATAGTTATACTACTACCAAATGAAGAATTGGCCTATAAACTAAAGTAATGGAGCCTGCGGCTGAAGCACATACTGCAGGAAATGTTATTTTTACCCAGTTTGAGTATTAAACATGGTACAATTTAACTATAAAAGAAGGAAAGAAAACAAAAACAACAGAAGACAAGTGTCGACCGGTTTCGGTCTCGAAGACCTTTATCAAGACATTTCATGATGCTGCCGACATTTTTTATGTTTCTATGGAAAAGTACAGGTCCGCATCCATTCTTTAACCTTATTTAATTACCTCCACAAAATAAAATACAAAAGAAATAATTATAAAAATAATACTTACTAATGAATAAAGAAATGAACACAAATAAATTAAATAAAATAAATAATGAAATAAAAAATACATTAGTTTAAAATAACTCACAAACAAATCATCTACGTCATGTGTGACATCATTAGTACACACTACACAATCTGTGCACTGCCAAAAGAGGGAGACAATCCAATAGTGCCAAAGTACATACATGTAAATAGATCCGTAAATTATTAGTTAGATACTACTACTACTACTACTACTACTAGTACTACTACTACTACTACTACTACTAGTACTACTACTACTACTACTACTACTACTACTACTACTACTACTACTATTACTACTACTACTACTAATAATAATAATCATAATGACATTACTAATAATTTAATAATGTGCATCTTTAAATGAAAAAACAAAACAAACTAGGCTATAGTATTACTATATAGACCTAAACACCATGGTTTTTTTTCGGAGGCATTTTTTTGTTTGTTGACAAAATGGAATCGCAAACTAGATCTACACTGTGACTGTCAATGCGTTTGCGCGTTGCATGTCAGCAATGAAAACTATGGATCGGAAAAGTTTGTATTATACTGAAAGGGTAAATAATTTAGTTTCGGTAATGTTTGTGCTAAGTTTTATTGAGTTCACAGTTTGTATAGAACTTTTTAAATGACAAATCTTCGCAAAGTTTGACCGCCCGATCGTAAAATCAATAGGTCACTTGACCAGCTGGCTTGCAAACCAATCGGTCATTTCAGATTTTTATGCGTCAATGACCGATGACCGACGCCAAGAATAAACCCTGCCTCCTGTCTCTCTACACACAATACCTCCTGTCTCTCTACACACAACACCTCTGTGTCTCTCTACACACAATACCTCCTGTCTCTCTACACACAATACCTCCTGTCTCTCTACACACAATACCTCCTGCTCCTGTCTCTCTCCTGTCCCTCTACACACAATACCTCAAGTCTCTCTACACACAATGCCTCCTGTCTCTCTACACACAACACCTCTGTGTCTCTCTACACACAATACCTCCTGTCTCTCTACACACAAAACCTCTGAGTCTCTCTACGCACAATACCTCCTGTCTCTCTGCACACAATACCTCCTGTCTCTCTACACACAATACCTCCTGTCTCTCTACACACAATACCTCCTGTCTCTCTACACACAATACCTCTTGTCTCTCTGCACACAATACCTCCTGTCTCTCTACACACAATACCTCCTTTCTCTCTACACACAATACCTCCTGTCTCTCTCCTGTCTCTCTACACACAATACCTCCTGTCTCTCTCCTGTCTCTCTACACACAATACCTCCTGTCTCTCTACACACAATACCTCCTGTCTCTCTACACACAATACCTCCTGTCTCTCTCCTGTCTCTCTACACACAATACCTCCTGTCTCTCTACACACAATACCTCCTGTCTCTCTACACACAATACCTCCTGTCTCTCTACACACAATACCTCCTGTCTCTCTACACACAATACCTCATGTCTCTCTACACACAATACCTCATGTCTCTCTACACACAATACCTCCTGTCTCTCTACACACAATACCTCCTGTCTCTCTACACACAATACCTCCTGTCTCTCTACACACAATACCTCCTGTCTCTCTACACACAATACCTCCTGTCTCTCTACACACAATACCTCCTGTCTCTCTCCTGTCTCTCTACACACAATACCTCCTGTCTCTCTACACACAATACCTCCTGTCTCTCTACACACAATACCTCCTGTCGCTCTACACACAATACCTCCTGTCTCTCTACACACAATACCTCTTGTGTCTCTCTACACACAATACCTCCTGTGTCTCTCCTGTCTCTCTACACACAATACCTCCTGTGTCTCTACACAAAATACCTCCTGTGTCTCTCTACACACAATACCTCCTGTGTCTCTCCTGTCTCTCTACACACAATACCTCCTGTGTCTCTCTACACACAATACCTCCTGAGTCTCTCCTGTCTCTCTACACACAATAACTCCTGTGTCTCTCCTGTCTCTCTACACACAATACCTCCTGAGTCTCTCTTCTGTCTCTCTACACACAGTACGTAATACTACTACTAATAATACATAATTTGTATAAAGCACAATTCCCTCTACCCAGGCTCAACACGCTCATTCACACACATTTGTTATGGCACGCTACTTACATAAAAAAATAAATCGTAGATTACAACATACAAGGCGGCGCAGATTATTACTATCGCACTGCGAAAAGTAATTTTTTAAAAAAAAAGACAAAGAAATCTTTATATGAAATGCCACACGAAACAAATTTGTCTTTAGTATTGATTTGAACAAGATGAGAGTTGGAGCGTTTCTCAAGTTGGCCGGCAGCGAGTTCCAGACAGAAGGGGCTATGTTACTGAAAGACCGTCCTCCACATATCTTGAGGTTCGTCCTTGGTACCTTAAGAAGTTTTTCACGAGAAGACCTTAAAGTATGAGATGGCTGATAAGTGGTGAGGGATGCTGACAGATACGGTGGTATTGATGATTGATTGATTGATTTATTGTTGCTTTAGGTCCAGCGGACTCTTCCGAGCCAAATCAGGACCGGACAACCCCCGATCCGCATAAAAGATCTGCCGAAACAAACCCTAGTGGGAAAATTGAATGCCCTCCACCGGCCAGTCACTTTACAATAAAGACATCCCACGCGGGGGACGGCTGAGGGTTGACCTTAACTACGCGAACACCCCGGTTACAAAAACAAAATAGAATACAAACATCATTATAAATCAGCAATAAAACACATACATATAAAATGCCTATAGTGCTAAATAGTACAATCATAGGAAGCCCTAGTGACCGCCCGGCAGAAAGCGTCCAACACTCCCAAGCTGATCCAACAGACCCCATACACAAACAAGGAGTTTTGTCCAGGAAGAGTTTTCAAGAAAAAAGGTAGGTCATTGATCTAGCGAAGAAGAAGATAGTATAGCAGAGTGAAGGACAGAGCAGGAATAGGAAAGAGTAAATGAGGAAGACAGCGACAGTGGGAATTTAAAGCACTAAATTTCCATAAAGTGGGGATACTATTTATACTGAAAAACCCCGGCACTCCAACGGGGTACTGTTGCCGCAGTGAATCTGTCTTTGCCTATAAAGGCAAGACAGGTTTTCAACTGTGGCTTTCACTGTTCCCTTTATAGGTTTGAACAATCTACAGTGGCAAGATTGCTCATGACCCCAAGGGGTTATTGATGATTCAAAGTGGCGGTTAACAGAGGACGGCAAGTTTGCAATGAACACGAAAGATTACAGGGAACCAATGTAGTTCTATGAGCATCGGAGTAACATGACTACAATTTAATCTGTGCATGACGAGCCTCGCTAGGGTAATTTTGCACTTTTTGTTCAGGCCACTGAGAACCACAACTGGGGAGACACATGTGGACCCCACTGCAACAACGAGACAAATGACAGGGGTCTGAGACTCTTGGAGTTTGCCAGATACAACAATCTGGTACTGGCAAACACGCTTGGTCTCCACAAAAACTCCAGACGGCAGGGAGCATCACAACCAAATAGACTACATCATGGTCAAGAAACGCTTCACATCAACATTGGCAGGACACGCACTTTTCCAGGAGCAGACATCGGAAGTGACCACGATCTCGTGATGATGTCTTTCCGGCTCCACTTGAAAAGAGTAAATACAGCAAAGTGCACTAGACTGAAGTTCGACCTGGACAAACTGCAAGAACCCGAGGTGGCAGAACTATTTCAGGCCACAATTGGAGGGAAATTTGCACCACTGCTCATTTTGGGGGCTGGTGAAGTAGATGTCAACTCAGCTGTGACAGATGCCGCCACTGAGATCCTTGGCAAGCACCGACCAAAGAAGAAGCCCTGGATCACACCTGAACTTTTGGATCTGTGTAATAAATGAAGAGAGATAAAAAAAGAAAAAGAACGCAGGGAGCTGATGCCTGCAAGGTCCTCCTGAAAATAATACTCAACAGGTTGAAACCCCAAGCTGAACAAATCATAGCTGTAGAACAAGCAGGATTCAGGGCAGGGTGAAGTACCACTGAACAGGTTTTCAACCTCAGAATAATCTGTGAGAAATACCTACAGCACAAACATCTATATCATGTGTTCATAGACTTCAAGAAAGCGTTTGACCGAGTCTGGCATGCAGCTCTATGGGCAACAATGAAAGTGTACAACATCAGCCCTAAACTTATTGAAGACTTCAATTTAAGTCATCAAAAGCCTGTATGACAAGGCTACCAGTGCAGTCCTCCACAACAGCGCCATCGGGAACTGGTTCAGAACAACAATCGGTGTGCATCAAGGATGCCTACTCTCTCCAACACTCTTCAACATCTTCCTAGAGCGCATCATGTCAGATGCTCTTGCAGATCATGGAGGCACAGTCAGTATAGGGGGTAGAGCAATCTCCTATCGTCGTTTTGCGGATGACATTAATGGATTGGCTGTAGAGGAACAAGAACTTGAACAGCTGGTACAGAGGCTTGACACCACCTCCAGAGCTTATGGAATGGAAATAAGTGCAGAGAAGACCAAAATGATGACCAACAACACCAATGGCATCAACATGGACATCAAAGTCCAAGGCCAATCCCTCAACACAGTGCATAGCTTGAAATATTTAGGAGCCATTGTATCAGACAATGGGTCCCGACAGGAAGTCCTCTCCAGGATCGCACAAACAACTGCTGCCCTGACAAGGTTGAAGCCCATTTGGAAAGACAGGACCATCAGTCTACATTCCAAAGTAAGACTGCTGCGTTCCCTTGTCATCTCCATCTTCCTATATGCTTGCGAAGCATGGACCCTCACAACAGATCTCCAACGAAGAATACAAAGCATGGAGATGAGGTGCTACAGAAGACTTCTGGGCATTTCTTATACCCAACACATCACCAACGACGAAGTCCGACAGACCATCACACAAGCCATTGGACAACACGATGACCTGCTCACAGTGGTGAAGAAACTGAAACTCCGATGGTATGGCCACATCACCAGATCATCAGGCCTTGCAAAAACTATTCTGCAAGGCACAGTGCAAGGAGGTAGAAGAAGAGGGAGACCAAAAAAGAGGTGGGAGGACAACATTCGAGAATGGACTGGTTTGACACTGAGCGAAGCCATCAGGGCTGCTGAGGACAGAGAAAGATGGAGTATGCTGGTTAAACGATCATCTGTGGTGCCCCTACGACCTCAGGGTTACGGGACAGGATAGGATAGGAGAACCGAGTTACAGCAGTCAAGAACGAAGTTATGATGGACATCACCCACCTGGCGGCTGTGTTGAGTGACCAATGGGAACACACCAATGTCATTCTCTACAGTTCCACAAATGCCTGATGATAGACAGCACCAATTTGCCTACTCACAGAAGGAGTCTGGTCAAGGTACACGCCTAGGTACTTAACATTTGATTTGAAAACAACCGTATTTCCCCCAATATCTGAGGAATCGGTGTTGAACAAGCTGAGGCGTGAAGCAGAACCAACACGCATGACTTCTGTCTTGTCTGTATTTCGTTTCAGCTTATCACTGTTCATCCATGAAAGGACACCATCAATGGAGGAAGGTCATGTTGTATGTGACATTTCTTATATAGGGAGGTAACATAATGGAGGAAGGCCATGTTGTATGTGACATTTCTTATATAGGGAGGTAACATAATGGAGGAAGGCCATGTTGTATGTGACATTTCTTATATAGGGAGGTAACACAATGGAGGAAGGCCATGTTGTATGTGACATTTCTGATATAGGGAGGTAACACAATGGAGGAAGGCCATGTTGTTGTTTGTAGATTATAGTCACACGACACTTTCGCATATAGGTGACTACTGGACCGATTTATACTGACACCAGCTGGCCAGTTGTTGGTAAAGGGGACAATAATATGATCACACGTAGACCAATCCGGGTGTTGCACTCCGTTTGATGATGGTGTGTTCTTTATCAGTATCTGATTCAGCCCCAATGCTGAATTCCTGATAAGGTGTAACTCAGATTCGTTTATCCACGCAACCCGTCCAAACAGCATACAAGTCACAAAGTCGACGTATGAAGTTTTCCGCTTTTATTCAGCACACATCAACAACTGCATACAATTCTCAACTCAACTCAACAACTTTCAAGTCACTATCAACAACAATCACAACTTTTTTAACAGTGCGGCGCTTATATAGTCTCTACATACACGGGAACAAACGAGAATAATCCTACATAAAACACCACAACCAATCAAAATTAATTTCATCATCACGTGACTCACGTCATACAACCCCATTTGGAATGGAAGCTTCCATGGTAACCAACAGAACAATCCACACGCTTCGATCGATAGTAAACAACTAATTCCCGAAAATTCTCAAACAATATCGACCAACTATAAACACTAACGTTACACAAAGCCTCTACTAAAAACAACGCAAAATCAAATCAAAGATAAATACACTCTATTACTGCATGCGTTGCAAAATAAAACGAACAGATCTATCGCGCGCGTCACACACAAGCCTACCATTGCACGCGCTTCACACATAACATCGTGCGCATTTCATACGCACCATTCGCGTTTCAACGTAACACCGGGATTCGAACCAGCGACCTTTCGGTTACTAGCAAGACGCTCTTACCAACTGAGCTACCCGGCCCCTCAGGACATGTTGTATGTGACATTTCTTATATAGGGAGGTAACATAATGGAGGAAGGTCATGTTGTAAGTGACATTTCTTATATAGGGAGGTAACACAATGGAGGAAGGCTGTTTTGTAAGTGACATTTCTTATATAGAGAGGTAACTCAATGGAGGAAGGCCATGTTGTAAGTGACATTTCTTATATAGGGAGGTAACACAATGGAGGAAGGCCATGTTGTAAGTGACATTTTTTATATAGAGGTAACACAATGGAGGAAGGCCATGTTGCATATGACATTTCTTATATAGGGAGGTAACTCAATGAGGAAGGCCATGTTGTAAGTGACATTTCTTATACAGGGAGGTAACACAATGGAGGAAGGCCATGTTGTATGTGACATTTCTTATATAGGGAGGTAACACAATGGAGGAAGGCTATGTTGTGACATTTCTTATATAGGGGAGGTAACTCAATGAGGAAGGCCATGTTGTAAGTGACATTTCTTATAAAGGGCGGTAAAACAATGGAGGAAGGCCATG
Organism: Oncomelania hupensis; assembly: GCA_036898135.1. Taxonomy (NCBI): domain Eukaryota; kingdom Metazoa; phylum Mollusca; class Gastropoda; order Littorinimorpha; family Pomatiopsidae; genus Oncomelania; species Oncomelania hupensis. The sequence continues at coordinate 2,209,113 of CM072518.1, forward strand.
TTGTAAGTGATATTTCTTATATAGGGAGGTAAAAATGGAGGGAGGTCGTATTGTAAGGGGCATTTCTTATATATGGAGGTAACTCAATGAGGAAGGCCATGTTGTAAGTGAAATTTCTTATAAAGGGCGGTAAAACAATGGAGGAAGGCCGTGTTGTGACATTTCTTATATAGGGAGGTAACTCAATGAGAAAGGCCATGTTGTATGTGACATCTGTTATATAGGGAGGTAACTCAATGAGAAAGGCCATGTTTTATGTGACATTTGTTTTATAGGGAGGTAACTCAATGAGAAAGGCCATGTTGTATGTGACATCTGTTATATAGGGAGGTAACTCAATGAGAAAGGCCATGTTTTATGTGACATTTGTTTTATAGGGAGGTAACTCAATGAGAAAGGCCATGTTGTATGTGACATCTGTTATATAGGGAGGTAACTCAATGAGAAAGGCCATGTTTTATGTGACATCTGTTATATAGGGAGGTAACTCAATGAGAAAGGCCATGTTTTATGTGACATTTGTTTTATAGGGAGGTAACTCAATGAGAAAGGCCATGTTGTATGTGACATTTGTTATATAGGGAGGTAACTCAATGAGAAAGACCATGTTGTATGTGACATTTGTCATATAGGGAGGTAACTTAATGAGAAAGGCCATGTTGTATGTGACATTTGTTATATAGGGAGGTAACTCAATGAGGAAGGTGGAAAGGGGTTGGGTGAAGAGGTTTTGCAGAAAAATTAAATTTAAAAAATGACGGTAGTTGGGAGACAGAAGAGATGGATGGGTGTGAGGGAACAGAGAGAGAGAGAGAAAGAGAGAGACAGAGAGAGAGCGAAAGAGAGAGAGAGAGCGAGAGAGAGAGAGAGAGAGAGAGAGAGAGAGAGAGAGAGAGAGAGAGAGAGAGAGAGAGAAAGGAAAGAAAGAGACAGACAGACAGACAGATAGAGAGTGACAGATAGAGAGATGAATGCTGTACAGTTGAGCTGCAGTCTAGAATTGATGCAAGGGACATAACTCATCAATTGCAAAGAACCTGAACACTGAATGTGCAGAACTGGATTTCACACCAATTAATGAATATATATATGCACAGCAACAACAATGAGAATTTCAACTCGTCAAAAATGTCTCCCATAACCCCCCTCCTCCTCCCTCCCTTCAGCAACAATTATACCTTACACACACAAAACATGACAACACCATACCTCACACACCAAAACATTTGCACCACATTACACACACACAAAGACCCAGTCACAGAGAGAACGGTACAAACAGCATACACATAAAACTCCACACGCAAAACTCAACAAACAAAACATGTTTTTTTAACCCTTTGAACCCTGGATGCCCCAACAATTCTGAGCCCATCCCCTGGGCTCCCCGGAGAAAAATGGCATTTTTAGCATGCTTTTAGTAAAACAACGAAAACATAACCAAAGTGTTAGACAACCCAAAGTACTTCAAATGTCATCTCTTCATCTTCATTATCATCCCACAATTGATCGATTACTTCCTGAGTTGTGTACAGTCACTTAGCGACGCTTCCTTGATTTGAAGACCTTCGTTTCATGACGCAAAATTGAGAAAAAACCGTCGCAAAAACACGCACCGTGCTGCACTAGAGCGCTGACATTTTGCTTTACCTTATTCCCAATAACCCTCAATAACCCTATTCCAAACAGCAAGTACTAGAAAGAACAGTAAGCTGTGTACGGACCGCAAGATTAACGGTAAGGTTACGAGACCGATTTATCGGTCTATCGGGGCACAGCTGTTTAAGGGCTAGACCGATATATCGGTCTTTCGGGTTCAAGAGGTTAAAGTAAAGAAGTCTGACCTCCATAACAGTGGCCTGTAGCTCCTCACAGTAGGCGATACGTTTGGCCAGCAGGGTCTGGGTCAGTTTACAGATCAGAGCCAGGAGGTTACCCATGCCGTCTCCACTGTGAGCGGATGTAGGGATGAGAGACACATACTCTTTAGGGTTGTCGTTGTTGTAGCATAGCTTGGAGTTCAGGCCCTGTGCACACAACGCAACAATATTATATTTAGTGATAATAATAACAATAACATGGGTGCCACCAAGAAATTTTCCAAAATCTGAAGGCAGGGGTCCGGGGCCGCTTAGGCCCCGATGGGGTCCCGGCATAACGCCCTGGTAGGAGGTTAGGGGGGCAACGCCCCCCGATAGAAAATTTTTACAATATTCAAAGCCAATTTAGAGGCCTCTCGTGAAAGCTGAAGAATGATTTACCACTAATTTGATACATTACAAGACACTCACATAGAACAAGAAAAAAACTAAATAAAAAGACCAGGGCCTAACATTGGCAAATGTGACTAAGTCCCCAGACTTAGTCAATGCAAATGGGAAATACATATGAACAATCAGAAGCATAGTTAAGATTGTTTAAACATTTTGTGAATGTGTATAAGAGGTGAGAGAAAGAAAAGCAAACACACACAAATATACACAACAGGGGCGGATCTTTCCATTGTTTAAGGGGTGTGCACAGTGCACTAATGCGAAGTGGCGTAGCCACAAGCGCGAGCCTGCAAAGCAGGCGAGTGTACTAGGGGGGTTTGAAAATTTGAAAATAATGGTTAAAATCTGTGCAATCTGTTGCATTTTGGGCATTATTTTAAGGACTGAAAATAGTATTGTTTTGTGCTAAAAGTCCTCTTTAAGTTTAGTCCCCCCCCCCACACACACACAAACACCCCTCTGCAAACTCTGATGATAAAATTTACAATAGCAGAACATCTTGCATAAAGGCTTATACAAAGACAAAGTTACTGCAAATAAAACAAGAAATAGCCACTCACATCAGTTTTATTCAAAACTGACCTGATGCATGTACAAGTTTGGTCACACCAAAAAAAAAAAAAAAAAAAAAAAAAACTAATTTGGAGGTACATGAAACTGTGAGGTGAGTGAGAATTAGTAATTTTTTTCTCTTTTTTCTTCTCCTTTTCTTTTTCTTTCTTTTTTTTTTTGACCGCCAGGAGGGTGTGCACGTGCACAAGTGGCACAAGAACAAGATCCGCCCCTGCACAAGAACAAAAAGCATTGTTTTGGTTTTTTCAAACCAGGCTGATCCAATTTTCTCAGCCACAACCGGCATTCATCGCCATCAGGATCAAACTTATCTGACATCCATTCCCACCTCCACTTATTCTTCATTCCCTTATCTACCTCTCACGCTTTTTTCTTTCCAGTATCGGTATTTTCCTCTAAAAACGGCATGATTGGAACACAAAGTCACAATATCCATGCTTCAGTCTCAGACGGCCGGAAGTCTTCAACCGGATACGCGGGTTATGCCCCTTTCAGCTGTGCATCTTTACACAAATCTGATACAAATCTTGTTTCGTTTACTTTTATATAATTTTTTTTTACGATTTTTTTTCTCGAAAAATCGGATTTCCGATTGTAGGCTTCAGCAAAAATCTGATTTTCCGACTGTAGGCGGAAAGGTGGCACCCATGCAATAACCACATTATATAATTAATATTAATACTAATCATACAGTGAATTTGTCAATGTGCACAACAGACGTTAAATTAAACGAATAAATAATTAAAGTTGAAACTGTGCCTAAGGTTAGGAGATGCTGTACCTCTATAAATACTACTACTGCTACCTCTATAAATACTACTACTACTACCTCTATAAATACTACTACTACTACCTCTATAAATACTACTACTACTACCTCTATAAATACTACTACTACTACTGCTAACAAGACTAACCTCTTCAGCCAGCTGTGTGATCACTTGCTGAGCTCTCTGGTCAAACTCTGCTTTGGTATTAGTGGTCTGTTGCTGGATCACCTTGGCAATGTCTGCGTTAGGCAAGCTCTTCCAACCATAAAGTCGATCAATCTGCACAGCCGCAAGCCGTCAACAAAGGAATAAATCAATCAACAGCTCATAAAATACGCACTCAAAGCGTTAATGTCATTTTCAAAACCAAACAATGTCAAATGCACTGTGTAGAATTGATGCCAAACTATACATTTGTAAAACTACACACAATAATCTTCGCATTCTCAAGTACAGCTTAAAAAAAAATACTAATTACTAATTAATGGTATTTCCAAGCCTGTCAATTTTTGGTAAACAGAGGTTTATTACAAAATGGGGATGGGCATTGTCAAATAGGCCTGATTTTGATGAAATTACTATCCACGATGCATTAAAAGTAACATGATTACTTTAAAGCTGACGTACCTTATTGAGTGCAACCACAAAGGGAGTCTTTTTGGCTTTGAGAAGGTTGATGCTCTCGATGGTCTGTGGTTCCAACCCGTGCATGATGTCTATGACCAGAATGGCAATATCGCACAAAGAAGACCCTCGAGATCTCAAGTTACTGTCAAACACAAACATGCATAATTTACTTACACATATTCTTTAAAATTTAAAAAAAAAAAAAATTTATTAAAATAAATATTAGCTTCAACAATACTGATGATCACTAAGTCTTTTGCGCTGCGTTTGATTTCAAATGGACAACATACAATTGTTAGGGAAAATAAACAATTAAAAAACTTGTTACGATCCTTTCTCACACTTGACACAAAAATGTAAACAGAATATGTTTGCATATAAATGTAACTAATAAATCCAGGGACAAACTCAATGTGCTTTTATTATTATAATTTTTAAAAATTTCTTCTTTCATTTACAAAATTTAGAGGGATGGTTTTAGCTTTAGCAGTATCTTCATTCAAGCAGAAGAATTTTAATGAAGCATGGATGGAATCATTAAAACTAAACCACACAAGCAACAGTGGTAGAGAGTTTTAAAACAAAGGAGCTTGATAGTCAATACAGTGGAACCACTGAAATGCGACCCTCTTGTTTACGACTACCCCTCTGTTATGACAAAATTTTTGCTGATGGATTGTTTTCCTTCTTTACCTGTCTTCTCATTTACGACCACCCCTCAAAAGGGACTTACGACCCAGGTTTTAAGCCTTTTTACGACTTGTCAGTGAACATTACCTCAAAGCACAGAGCTTGTGGTCATTTAAAAAAGATCGCTAGATGTCGAGAAAGCCACATGCATTAGACTGAAAGACGTTTCCATCAAATCTCTTCAGAATGAAACTCGGCCTAGGCTATATGGCAAATGCAAAGCATGTTGGTACTCAGCTAGGAAAAAGAAAACGCACAGAGTTAACTCTTGAGCAAGACTGTATCTGCATATGCAAATGAATTGGCAAGATATTCTCTTGCTAACAATGAGAGTGTACAACATCAGCCGCAACATTATTGAAGTCATCAAAAGCCTGTATGACAAGGCTACCAGTGCAGTCCTCCTCAACAGCGCCATCTGGAACTGGTTCAGAACAACAACCGGTGTGCGCCAGGGATGCCTACTCTCTCCAACACTCTTCAACATCTTCCTAGAGCGCATCATGTCAGATGCCCTTGCAGATCATGAAGGCACAGTCAGCACAGGGGGTAGAACAATCTCCAATCTCCCTTTTACGGATGACATTGATGGATTGGTTGGAGATGAACAAGAATTTGAACAGCTTGTACAGAGGCCTGACACCACCTCAAGAACATTTGGAATGGAAATAAGTGCAGAGAAGACAAAATGATGACCAACAACATCAATGGCATCAACATGGACATCAAAGTCCAAAGCTAATCCCTCAACACAGTGCATAGATTCAAATCTTTAGGAGCTATTGTAACAGACAATGGGTCCCGACAGGAAATCCTCTCCAGGATTGCACAAACAACTGCTGCCCTGACAAGGTTGAAGCCCATTTGGAAAGACAGGACTATCAGTCTACACTCCAAGGTAAGGCTGCTGCACTTCCTTGTCATCTCCATCTTCCTATATGCCTGTGAAATATGGTCCCTCACAGCAGACCTACAACAAAGAATACAAAGCATGGAGATGAAGTGCTACAGAAGACTTCTGGACATTTCCTATACCCAGCAAAATCACCAATGACAAAGTCTGACAGACCATCACACAAGCCATTGGACAACACGATGACATTCTCACAGTGGTGAAGAAACGGAAACTACAATGGTATGGCCATTTCACCAGATCATCAGGATTTGCAAAGACCATCCTGCAAGGCACTGTGCAAGGAGGCAGAAGAAGAGGGAGATAAAAAAAAGAGGTGGGAGGACAACATTCGAGAATGGACTGGTTTGACACTGAGCGAAGCCATGAGTGTTTGTGAGGACAGAGAAAGATAGAGTACATTGTTAAAGGATCATCTGTGGTGCCCTAACCACTTTCCAGTTACGGGATAGGATAGGATAGGATAGGAACAAACTTCCAGAGATTGCAGAATTCCTGTCCAATTTTCAGTCAGAAATTCAGCAAAGAGTTTTAAAATGTACAAGTTGTATCCTCCAGGGGAAATCTCTTCGTTTTTCATACCATGATTCAGAGCTTAGAAAGACAGTGTTTGTTTTACACCATGCTTGAGAGAATATTCAAAAGTCAGTTATTTTTCTTCGATTTCTTTAATCAATTTATTTGTGTTGTGTATACAGTAAAAAATACCAAAACCCACCAACGTTTCATTACATTGTGCACTTCAGAGTGTTCATGAACAAAAGGCAGTCCAAACTCTACCCCTATTTTAAGACCCCACTTTTAAGACTGAATTTTTCAAGTTTTTTTGAAGTCTTAAAAAAAGGGTTCCATTGTACTCCATAGTCAATCATTTCCATTCACAAGATTGAAGAGAACATATAAGTGCAGTAAAACAGCAGAAAGCAAGGTCAGTTTGTGCTGAATGCTATTTGTGACTGGAAGCCAGTGCAGTTCGTGTGATTTGGATTTTCTAGCATGGGAGTGAATGCTCCTTAGAATGGTTGATACCTGCCCTTGCGCCTAAAGTCAGATTTGAACTTGTGAATGGCTGTACGAAACAGATCCAATACCAATGAAATCTGAAATCTTCCAGGAAGAATCTTACAATCAACAAAATGAAATACCAGTGAAAATACTTTATGTTGTAAAGATGACACTTCAAGATTATTGTAAGACAACAATATGAAATGTTGATGTGCAATGAAATAGCAGTTTAACACATTCACACTGAAGAACTATACTGTCTTTAAAAATGTTCAATAAGACTATTTTGACCACTTTTCTTGCTCTATTGGATCCCACAAAGCACAGCCAACAGAGAAAAAAAAATTTCATCCATAATATCAGAGAAGATTAAACAAGAAACCAGACAGAATACAAAACTACCTGAAAGATTCGTGGCCAGGTGTGTCGATGATCAGCAAACCAGGAATCTTCAGACCTTCCTTTTCAAACTGTAACAAAACAAACAAGGTAAACACATTGACGTCTGTTTACTCAAACCTTTGTTCTTGCTTCTCTTTTGCGATTAAATGCAATGTGATTAAATGCAACATCAGCAGACAAAGTTATCTATCAATGTAGCAAAATCTGTTAATTTATCAATTTAGCATAACATATCAATAAACAACATGCACACTAGAAGCCCTTGTCCCTCTCAATAACAGTCAGCAATAAACAACATGCACACTAGAAGTCCTTGTCCCTCTCAATAACAGTCAGCAATAAACAACATGCACACTAGAAGCCCTTATCCCTCCCAATGTTGTTGTTTGTAGATTATAGTCACACGACACTTTCGCATATAGGTGACTACTGGACCGATTTATACTGACACCAGCGGGCCAGTTGTTGGTAAAGGGGAAAATAATATGATCACACGTTGACCAATCCGGGATTCGAACCAGCGACCTTTCGGTTACTAGCAAGACGCTCTTACCAACTGAGCTACCCGGCCCCTCACGCCCTCCCAATGGTGACTGTGTAACCCTATATCCTGGCTTTGATGTCTAAGAAAGGAGATCCATTTGCAACTCCCAATGGTGACTGTGTAACCCTATATCCTGGCTTTGATGTCTAAGAAAGGAGATCCATTTGCAACTCCAGAAAATTGGAGTAATAACACTTATATCCATAGTTTTGTCTTGGCTACATTCAGCATTGCACCTGGGAAAACAAAGATTGCACGTACCATTTCTCTGCACATTTTGGTCTTTTCCAAGATGGCATCCTGTGGCACATTGGTGGCCCCAATCTGTTGAGTGATACCACCTGCCTCTCCGTCCTGTACATGTGTACGGCGCAACTGGAAACCACAGCCAACAACAGACCTCATGATTAATGTGAACAACAAAGTCATCGCCAACACTAGCTAACACAATTATCAAAGAACTGGCCACTCAAGTGTCACAATCAACTTTTTCCCCATTTAAATTGACAATAGTGCATGGCCTTATAGATTACCAGTGTATTGACAATATAGTGCATGGCCTTATATATTACCAGTGTATTATCAATACCGCATGGCCTTATAGATTACCAGTGCAGTGACAATAGTGCATGACCTTATAGATTACCAGTGTATTGACAATAGCGCATGGCCTTATATATTAGTGTATTGACAATAGTGCATGGCATTATATATTACCAGTGTATTAACAATAGTGCATGGCCTTATATATTACCAGTGTATTGACAATAGTGCATGGCCTTATATATTACCAGTGTATTGACAATAGTGCATGGCCTGTATTTTAAAAGGCAGGCATGCCTACCCTAAATTTGAAGTTTCAGTATTAGCTTTTTCAAATTTCAGTATCACTATTACGATTGTACTTTTACTACCTATTGTTTTTGCACTCATCCATTTTGATACTATGCGAAGAATCATAGATTGATTTGCTGCCACTATCTTCTTTTTCTTCTTCAAAGCCTCATAATTCTTGATTTGCTGTGGGCCTTCCACGTGCTGCTTGATGTCGTTCATACCACCAGCAGAGATGCCAAACTGGTTGGCATAAATCATACTTTTGAGTCAGTGCTGCCGCGAATAACGAAAGGACACTTTTTTGAACACGAGGCAATATATTTCTGCCCCTTGCGCCGTTTCTTTGAAGATTCAGATTCACAATCACTTTGCTTAGCCATTCGTTTGGACGCCATGTTTTAAATTCTGTCTCATGAGCACCGATATTCACTGCGACTGCGCAAAAACTGGTTTGGCAAACTTCGGTGCCTCTATCGGAAACTTCGATGCCAAGTGTCTCTACTGCGAATGCACATTAAACTGAGTTCGGCTGTCTTCGGAAAAACGTCACGCGGTGCATTACCACAGGCCAACGAGTTCGATTTTTTTTCCCCAATGTTGGTTTTATTTATTTCCGGACTGTGAAACAAGTATCCGTATTTTCCGTAGCGCTTGCCGAGTTGTTTTTAATTTCCCCCCCCCAAAATACATAAATTCCCTACGGGTAGGCATGCCTGAATAGTGTACCTGGTTGTACTCCATTTTTGTGAAATACAATGCCCCACACCACCCAATAAGAAGGCAAACATGATATTGTGTAGAGAACGGGATTTTTCCAGTATTTTAATAAATATGTATTTTTTTTTAATCTATGTATTTTTCCAATTGGCCCAAGTTCTAGAGCCAATGGGAGAGTTGATATTACGCAAATCGGGGCATTGTTCACTCACTAAAACTTCTGTGTTATAGGCGGATGTGTCTATGTGGAGTAGGCTAGAAAAAAGAAAGAAAAGTGTTTTGAAAAGAAAGAAAATGAAAAGTAAATTGTAAAACTAAAGGAGGTAGAAAGCGTGAAAGCCTATCAAGGTGTATAGGTGCTACGGTCTTTCTCTCTGGAAGTGGATGATTATTTTGTGCTGTAAAGATTACAGGTATCTATAATGTTTTTCATGATTGTGGGATTCTGATAAGTATATTTTTGTATTGCATTTGTTGTATTGGAAGGTGGTGAGCTGTTGTCCACTAGGACGGAATGTAATTTTTTATTGATGTAATAATATTATTAATTACGTGGGGCGATAGTTGTAGAGTAGTAGATAATGAAATATGAATGAGAGGTGTGAGCATGTTTTGATGATGATTGTCATTCATGAATTATAACTGGGTTACGAATAATATCGTGGATGAAGAAAGATATGATTGCATAGAAAGGAAAGTGATGATCGCATACGAAACGGAAGTGAAAAATGAGAAACAAAGGGAGGTGAGCAAGGGTGAAACTAAAGAAGAATAAATAAAGTATCCGAGTCAGAGAATTGACGTATGTATGTCGTTATAGCGGCCTACTGGAGGCTGTGGTCTACTGGGAGCAGAATTGGCTCCGTCCTGTCCGAAACGGGGACAAGGTGATCTTTGAGGCATCGGAGGGGGATTGACCCTATTCGCACGTTCGACCAAGACAACGTCTACTCCGGGTGGACTGGGGCAGGTTAGTCCCTCCGTCCGTCGACGAAAGTATATCTTCTTGCTGGCTCGTGCTACGTCACCGGAAGCTAGTCACCAGCTTGTGTGAGTTCTTGCCTCTTCTGTAGAAAAAGGTACAGTTCTATTTTATATTTACGTTGAACCCAGGATTTCAGTATACCGGTTGGTTTTCTTGAGCTCTTCAGACGATTAGTTGTTTCAGGAAAGCGCCAGAAACTACAGTGATGTTTTGTGAATACTCGTGAACAGGAAGAAAAGTTTGAGACACGTGCATAAAGTTTGACAGTGATAAGAAATCTGTGTGAAAGAATTTGTGTGAAAGATTGATAAGAATTATTGTTGGTTATCTATATAAATTTTGAGAACGTGGAACGGATATCTTGTGTTGGTGTTTGTTTGTGTTGAGAAGAGTCCGTACGTTTGTGGGTGTGGTAGTTAACAGAGAGTCCAGCACACACGCATATTTCGTTTTAGGAGTCATATATATTTTGCATGCACCCGCACTAAATATCCGTCCGTTACATATTGGTAATCTTTTCTTTGGGAACTTTCACTGAAGCACCAAGGAATTGCTGTAAAGTATTGTTGGTTTGTCATTGTGTGCTTTCTTTCAATAAAACATCTGTTAAAACTTCCATTAGCTTCTTTTTGAAGGCAAGGCAAGGTAAAAGTTAACTGTTATTTCTATGCTTTCAGACTTGCCTACTTGAAAAACGTGTTGAAAGTACTCCAGGCAATTCAAAACCAGATCTTTGACCACATTTTAGCATAACAGGCTTTTTGTCTTGTTGTTAACACATTAATATTGACATTGTGCACACAGTATACTGAAATACATACAGAAATGTGTGTTTACTAAGCAAATAATATTACAAATATAAAAATGAAAGGATGTGAAGAGTTCAGATCAACATTTTGAAGAAGAGGGCAAATAAACTTTTGTTCACATAAGCAACACATCACACATACCTGAGGTTACTAGGTATACATGTATTGGGCATCAGTGGATTTTGTCAGCACCTGGAAAAGGCTTTTGAATGACCTTTGGCCTTTAGTAACTTCTTCAAATTTTTCAGGTGAATTTGATGATACGCGCTTTTGCAGTCGTTGCGACCGCCATGTGCAATGGTGAAGTGGATTTTGCACAAAGAGCATCTTGCACACTCTGGCCCTTTCAGAGATGTAGTCATCTTCAACGGTGAAGTGGATTTTCCACAAAGTGCATCTTGCAAACTCTGGCCCTTTCAGAGGGGTAGTCAGGCAAGGTCACTTTTCTTTGCAAACTTTCAAAACAGCTTCCTTTCTGGCTCGCTGTTTAGGTTTTGGTTCACCTTCATTGGGATCAGGAGAACGACCTGCATCACGGCGTCACTTATTTTTCGCTCTAGTACACAGCACTGAGCGGAATGGAGGAAAGCGGAACACAAATGTGGTGAACTTAGGATATGTGCACAAGCACCACCTCCATAAGGTAAGTAATGGAGGAAAGCAGACAACAAATGTGGTAAACTTAGGATATGTGCACAAGCACCACCTCCATAAGGTAAGTAATGGAGGAAAGCGGACAACAAATGTGGTGAACTTAGGATATGTGCACAAGCACCACCTCCATAAGGTAAGTAATGGAGGAAAGCGGACAACAAATGTGGTAAACTTAGGATATGTGCACAAGCACCACCTACATAAGGTAAGTAATGGAGGAAAGAGGACAACAAATGTGGTAAACTGTCACAAAGAAAGGGGTTGGGGGAATGGAGGGTAAGCTCTTAATCTCTAGCGCTGTATTACCTCCTTTGTTAGGCTAATGATGCGATGACATTCAAGAGAATTAAGGCTAGGGCTACTAACTAAATGAGAGACAGTCAAAGGGTAGACGAGAAAGATGGAATACTACACTAGTTGAGAAATTCGAATACAAAGGCCAGTCTGGGTAAGTGCAATTTCTAACTGTGAAGTTTATTTAAATCGAATTGGGTCGTCTATATTAAGTAATGCTAATAGTGAGTCACGGGGTAGCGTCTATATCGGTAGGGAGTAGCTCGGAGATATTCTGGGTGGTTGACTTCTGGGGTACTAGTGCTACTGTGGACTGATATCGTCATAGGGCAAGAGTGTATCTGGCTGGTTTCTGGCCAGATGATCTTCGAGTGGTGATGCTCGTGGGTCAATAACTTAGCTGGTGATGGAAGGGCGGCGGTTGTTCCAAGATAGTCTGGTTGGACAGTGTCCAGGTTTCGCGTGGCGTCACTTGGAATGCAGGTCAGTCGGTCACGCTTCTTGCGCAATGACCGGGGATGCCAATCTTGGTTGAGGTACAGGCGTAGATTTCAGCTTACGTTGCTAGCTGTCTATGGATGATGAAATTCGGGGGAACGCTTCTCGTTGACTCCCTGGGTTGTCAGGGGCCTGCAGCGGGTCAGCGAATTAGAGATGATACAAGGCTGGGGTATGAGCCCTGCACAGGAGCCGTCTGTAACGCAATACAGACTCTGTATCAGCGGGGGATAGGTGTAGCCTGGGTTCAGCGCCTGTTGCGCGAGTTTGCCCATTCAGATTTCAAATTGGCTGACCGGTCAAGGTTGATCCGGCGCATACCAACAGTCAAACAATGCAACTAGGTTTATGGGGCCAATGTGGTGCTTACTGGCAGCCGCTAATACATGATACCTTCGGCGCATTGAGATGGGGGTAGTGGCAACAGGGGCAAATATTTATACATTGGGAGCAAGGGGGAAGCAAATGGAGTGGGTACAGGACAAAGGGGTTGTAGGCAAGGGCTGTACTGGGGGACTTTAATCTATATGGAGGGACAGCATGTCATGGGATATTTACACATGGGGCTAACATGGAGCATACAAGTATAAATTCAAACATGGCATGAGTCATATAAACAAGGCGGATAATATATACAAGGCTATAATACATGTCACAGCAACACATCAAGACAAACTATAAACACGGACGTACATACCGACAGGACATACGAACGTGGGGGCGAACGACGGGTGATGGGTCTGCTACATGACAAAGAGTAAGTTTCCTCTCTTACCTTGACTAAGACGGGGTGAAGCACACGAGTACTGCCGAAGCTCAGAGGTCGCCAGTCGATGGAGACGTGTCTTCGGACAAGTTGTTGTGGCTTGAAGGCTGGAGGGTTTGCGACTGACACTGAGTCTGGTTCTGTGTCAGGCTTTAACTTGATGCCCGAGGGGCGGGGCTTAAGTGAATGAGCCAGCGCGCGTCCAAGGGTCGACTGGAAGTGTAGAGGGGTTAACTGGATGGTTGGGAGGGATGAGTGGGTGCTCTCTGACTCAGGCTAGATTGTACGCCTTGTCACAGAGGCCCCCCCAAGGAAAAAGGCGAGGTCCTAGGCCTCGACTGAAACGCGGCCAATCAGCTCTGAGGTCAGATGCGGGATGCGAGGATGGTTACGATGATCCGGGAGGTGCGGGGCGATGCGGGGTTCCTGGTAGTCGATGGCGGATGCCCAAGGCTGGGGTCCGCGGAGCTGCCGGGTCTCGGCTACGGTTAGTGGGTGGCGGCGGGTATGAAGGCTGGGGCGTCGGCCCTCAGGGGCGACTCGATGGAGTCTGTTGCGGGGTGGCGGCTGAGGAAGTCTGCGCCGTGGTTGTCTTTTCCTGGGATGTGCTCCAGCTGGAAAGAGTATGCTTGGAGCAGCAGAGCCCACCTCATCAGCCGGGCGTTGAGCGATTTAGATGTCGCCAGGAAAGAAAGCGGCTGGTGATCCACTTGGACGGTAAAGTGTGAGCCGTAGAGATACAACTGGAACTTCTGGACTGCCCAGACGAGGGCGAGACACTCCTTCTCCGACGTGGCGTAGTTCAGTTCAGCCGGCTTTAGCTTCCGGCTGGCGTACGCGACGGGGAAGAGCGTCGGGGCGTCCGAGGAGTCCCGTTGGAGTAGAACGGCTCCGAGGCCTACGTCGCTGGCGTCCGTGCGCAGGACGAAGGGCAGTCCGTGGTTGGGGAGTCGCAGGACTGGCTGTGACGTCAGTTTCTCCTTGAGCTCCTGGAAGGCAGCTTCACATTGCGGGGTCCAGACGACTCGATCTGGTGCGGTCTTCCGGGTTAGGCTGGGATAGTGGCGCGGCAATCCCGTTGTAGCCGGGTACAAACTTTTGATAGAAGCCACTCAGTCCCAGGAAGGACTGGACATCTTTCTTGGTCTTGGGGCGGGGCGCGTCTCGAAGGCGCTGGACAGTCTTTTCCAGAGGCCGGAGCTGTCCATGGCTGATGGTGTGGCCAAGGAATTCCAGCTCCTGGTATCCGAACTGGCATTTGGTCGGCCGGGCAGTGAGGCCAGCTTCTTTGAGGCGGCGTAAGAGTTGGCGCACCACTCGCAGGTGCTCCTCCCATGTCTCCGTGGCGACGAGTATGTCGTCCATAAAAGAGTGTAGGGACGGACAGTGGAGGGGGTCCAACAGCTTCCGCATCATCGTGCTGAATATACTTGGGGCATTGTGTAGACCAAACGGCAGAACGTTAAACTCATAGTGGCCGTCCATCGTGCTGAAGGCCAGGTACTGGCGGGATGAAGGGTGCACGGGGATCTGGTAAAAGCCCTTGCTCAGATCCACTCTGGAGAAATATCGGGCAGACTGTAGCTTCGCAAACAAGTCCGTCGGGTCGGACAGGGGTCCGGGTACGAACTGTGTTACGAGATTCAACTGCCGGAAGTCGATACAGAGGCGATGTTCTCCGCTGGGCTTCCGTGATAGCACTATGCCTGCGCTGTAGGGGGAACGGGAGGGAGCGATGACTCCGGCTTGTAGCAGAGCCTCTACTTCTGTCCTTACTACCTGCTGCTGGGATAGCGGGACGGGGTACGGTTTCTGGCGGACGGGAGTGGGGTCCGTCAGGGTTAGTTGGACTTCTTCTAGGTCCGTCCTCCCAGGAATGTCGGTGAGGACTTCCCTGTATTCTGCTACGAGGGCGCGTAGTTGGCGTTGCTGGCCGGCGGGGAGTGAGGGGTCCAGAGATACGTCCCGGAAGGATTCCTTCCCTTTTAGCGGAAATTCGGCGACGCCGGTCTCTGTACCGTCTACTTCGACGGCCAGCGCGACCGTGAGTAGCGAGTGGGAGTCTGGGGCGATTGCGGGTTGCTCCAGGTACCGCTTGAGCAAGTTGATGTGGTGGGTCCTGGGCTTTCCGTCTACCTCGATGCGATAAGTGGTACGGGAGAGTTTCTCCAGCACCGGGTAGGGTCCTTGCCAAGCTATGTCTAGCTTGTTCGTGCCGCTGGGGAGAAGTAGTAGGACCTGGTCTCCTACCTGCAGTTCTCGGTCCCGGGCGCGGCGATTATGGTAGCGGGCTTGTCTCTCTCTCGCCTTCTTCAGGTTGGCGGAGGCGGCTTTCCATGTGGCCTTGAGAGTTTCCTGGAGCTTGGTGACGTATTTCGTGGCGTCGACCGGTGCCTCGTCCAGTTTGGCGTCGGTCCAGCTACGTCGTAGGGCGGCTAGAGGTCCAGAAAGGGGTCTCCCAAAAAGCAGCGTGGAAGGCGTGTATCCGGTGGAGGTGTGCGGGGTCTCTCGATACGCGAAGAGTGCTGACGGGACGTAGGTGTCCCACGCTTCGGGCTGTTCGTCGGCGATCTTGCGGATAATCGAGATGAGAGTCCCGTTCAGGCGCTCGACCTGTCCGTTGCTTGCGGGGTAGTAGGGTGGAGTTCGGATATGGCGAATGCGAAGTAGTTGGAAAACTTCCTGCATGAGTTTTCCAGTGAACTGGGACCCGTTGTCGGTCAAGATGTTGTCCGGGAATCCGACTCGTGTGAATACGGTGACGAGCGCGTCGGCGACTCGGGCGGTGTCAATCTTCGGTAGTGGGACGGCCTCACACCACATAGAGCAAGCGTCGACAAGGGTAAGCAGATACTGGTTCCGCTTCTTGGTCCGCGGAAGGGGTCCTACTATGTCGACTGCCACTCGTTGGAAGGGTGTCCCGACGACTACGGTGGGGCTGATAGTGACCGGTACGGTGTGATGGCGGGGCGAGTATCGTTGGCACTGGGGACAGGACTTGACGTAGCGCTTCACGTCTTCTGTCATCCCGGGCCAGTGGTACTGAGCGCTGATGCGTAGAGTAGTGGCTCCTATGCCCATATGTCCACTTAGGGGCATGCTGTGGCCAAGTTCCAGGACTTGGGGGCGAAGGGTCGCAGGTACGACGAGTTGCGAATGGTCGTCCTTCTGACGGAAGAGGAGTCCGTCCTCGACGAAAAAGTCTCCGGACTTGGGTGGAGTGCGTGCGGCGGGAAGTTTTCCGTAGCACTTGCGGAGGGTGACGTCGTCTTCTTGGGCCTTCCGGATCTGTTCCGGCATCTGGTTGGGGATCGGGGGTGGTGTCGCGGCTGTTTTCGCCTGGGCGCGCGTCTGGACGGCGGCCATCGACTCCACAGGCTGGGGCGGCATACCCAAGAATACGTAGCGGCATCCTAGGATCAAGTCATACAGGGGCTGGTCCATCACGGCCGCTTGAATGGTCCCCGTGACGTATCGGCTGGTGACTTGGATCCGGGCTATAGGGAGCGTGGTGCTGGGTTGAGACGCGTCGGCCAACTTCAGGGTGATCGTTTCGCCGGTCAGGTCCTGTTCCCTGATGAGCGAGCGGCGGACGACGGCGTCAAAGGTGAGTCCAGTGTCGTATAGACAGTGGGCCGGGCGATCGTTGACGGTCACTTGCTCAGTGACGGCCGGTCGATCGGTGGGAGTGGCGACGGGGGTTACCGGGTTCCCGTCGGGAGTAACTTGGCGTAGGGCCAATACCGTGCCCTGTTTGCGGCGCTGGTCGCTGATGCGGCGAAAACATTTCTCGCGGGTGTGTCCTCGGCGCTGGCAGTAGCCGCAGTAGAGCTCTGTGCTCCGCTTCCCAGGCTCTGCTCCGGGGTTAGGGCGTCCTTTAGGCGGGGGTGGACGGTGATTCGCTGGCGGGACGGGCCGGCGAGGCTGGTGGCGGGTATCTGGTGACGAGGGTGCGGGCGGGTCCCGGCGAGGCTGTCTGTCGTCGGGGTGCGCGGTGAGGTAGCGGTCCGCGACTATGATGAGGTCTTCTAGTCGGGCGGCTCCCTGTTCGGCGGCGGAAAGTCCGAAGCTCCGCTGGCATTGTCCCTCGGAGTTGCTCGGCTAGCATCAATTCGAGCAGTCCGTCGTACGTTTTTGGTTCGTCCGTTTGCTCTATCCATTTGTCCCGTAGAGTGGCTAGCCGGTCGGCGAATTGCGTAAACTTCTCCCCTCTCTCTCTCCGGGAGTTTCGGAAATTCTTGCGGTAGTGCTCACCTGAGAGCTCAAATCCGTGCAGTAGAGCTTTCTTGAGGGCGGGGTAGTCGCCCTCCTCGGAAGTTGGCGTCTTGGCCAGGATTTCATAGGCCTTCCCCTTAAGGCCATGACTAAGCTTGCGATACCAGTACTGGGGGTCAAGGCCGTTTTCTCCCGCGACTCTCTCGAATCGGGCAAGATAAACTTCAATCGATTCGTCCCGTTCGACGAATGGGTCCAGGGGAAAGTTCATCCCCGGAATCGGCGGGGGGATTGCGGATAATCCGGCGCTGGCGGCGAAGCTGGGGGCGATGAGCGAGAAGTTCTTCGCTCACGGGCGATGCGATGCCTAGATCGCGGCGTTCGCGCTCAAGCTGGAGGAGTGCTTGGCGCCGTTCCAGTTCCTTGTCCTTCCTCTTCTCCTCAAGTGCCGCGACCCTCTCGTCCTCCTCCTTCCTCCGTGCGGCGGCCCTCTCCTCCTCTGCTATCCTCTCCTTCGCCTCCTCTCTTCTCCGCTCGGCGGCTCTCTCCTCCTGGGCTACCCTCTCCTTCTCCTCTTCTCTCCTCCGTTCGGCGGCCCTCTCCTCCTCTGCTATTTTCCGAGCGGCGGCTTTCTCCTCCTCCGCTATCTTCCGGGCGGCGGCCCGTTCCTCCGCAGCGATGCGTTCTTTCTCCTCCTCCTTCCTCCGGGCGGCGGCCCGTTCTTCCGCGGCGAGGCGCTCTTTCTCCTCCTCCTTCTTCGCCTCTCGCTCTTTAGCCCTCTCTTCCCTCTTCAACTTTTCCTCGGCCACGTCCGCATCTACGTTGGCCAGGACGTAGTCCTTGAGTTCGGTGCCGGCGAGCCCTAAGCTCTCGCCAATACTCTTGTACTTGAGCGCAAGCTCTCCCCGGTCGGCCATGGTAAGGGAGGTGACTTACACTGAAAAGTCCTAACCGGAATGAGGGGCGCACACAAGGGGGTACACTGACGGGAAACAAGGGGGTGGGCAGAATGAGCTACGATGAAACTGCACAGGGGCGAATACAACACAACACAACCACAAAGACAAAATGCAATCAATCAAAATTCAAAAATGAATGCAAAAAAAACCCTTTTCGAGACACCACCATTCGGAAAAGCCAGTAAGGGACCTATAGGGCTATGCTATCTACTACCTAGGCTTGGGGCTTGGGTCCTATCTGTACTGGGCTGGGGTGGAAATTAAAGCTAAGTCCTTAGTCTCGTCAAGTTGGGATGGGAACCTAAGTCTTTAATCTCGTCGGGGTCGCCAAAGTTAATGTCACAAAGAAAGGGGTTGGGGGAATGGAGGGTAAGCTCTTAATCTCTAGCGCTGTATTACCTCCTTTGTTAGGCTAATGATGCGATGACATTCAAGAGAATTAAGGCTAGGGCTACTAACTAAATGAGAGACAGTCAAAGGGTAGACGAGAAAGATGGAATACTACACTAGTTGAGAAATTCAAATACAAAGGCCAGTCTGGGTAAGTGCAATTTCTAACTGTGAAGTTTATTTAAATCGAATTGGGTCGTCTATATTAAGTAATGCTAATAGTGAGTCACGGGGTAGCGTCTATATCGGTAGGGAGTAGCTCGGAGATATTCTGGGTGGTTGACTTCTGGGGTACTAGTGCTACTGTGGACTGATATCGTCATAGGGCAAGAGTGTATCTGGCTGGTTTCTGGCCAGATGATCTTCGAGTGGTGATGCTCGTGGGTCAATAACTTAGCTGGTGATGGAAGGGCGGCGGTTGTTCCAAGATAGTCTGGTTGGACAGTGTCCAGGTTTCGCGTGGCGTCACTTGGAATGCAGGTCAGTCGGTCACGCTTCTTGCGCAATGACCGGGGATGCCAATCTTGGTTGAGGTACAGGCGTAGATTTCAGCTTACGTTGCTAGCTGTCTATGGATGATGAAATTCGGGGGAACGCTTCTCGTTGACTCCCTGGGTTGTCAGGGGCCTGCAGCGGGTCAGCGAATTAGAGATGATACAAGGCTGGGGTATGAGCCCTGCACAGGAGCCGTCTGTAACGCAATACAGACTCTGTATCAGCGGGGGATAGGTGTAGCCTGGGTTCAGCGCCTGTTGCGCGAGTTTGCCCATTCAGATTTCAAATTGGCTGACCGGTCAAGGTTGATCCGGCGCATACCAACAGTCAAACAATGCAACTAGGTTTATGGGGCCAATGTGGTGCTTACTGGCAGCCGCTAATACATGATACCTTCGGCGCATTGAGATGGGGGTAGTGGCAACAGGGGCAAATATTTATACATTGGGAGCAAGGGGGAAGCAAATGGAGTGGGTACAGGACAAAGGGGTTGTAGGCAAGGGCTGTACTGGGGGACTTTAATCTATATCAGACCTGTGCACACCTCCATAACATCTTTCAGTACTTCTCCGACAGTTTTCAGTATTCTTCACAAAATTTCAGTATTTTTTTAGAATCTCGGCTCTACCAATATTCACCCATTTATTCCGCACAAATCAACAAATTTACATGCTTTTAATAATAACACAATTTAATAGTAATAAGAATAATGACATACCTTGTTTTAATGGGCACTGCTGTTTCTCAAGCTCACTGCAGAGAGGTAGCTCACAAACAGGTTGAAAACAATAAAGTCTATTACACTATACAGGTACTACAGTCTTGAGCTCACTGCAGAGAGGTAGCTCACTAGGTTGAAAACAATAAAGTCTATTACACTATATAGGTACAGTCTTGAGCTCACTGCAGAGAGGTAGCTCACAAACAGGTTGAAAACAATAAAGTCTATTACACTATACAGGTACAGTCTGGATATACCAAGACAAGTGTCCACATAAATTCAAAACTGGCAAATAATGGCCTTTTTTGTTATATTTGCTAAGTCTACAGAGAATTTTTAAGCAAAAACTAACTAACTGTACAATCAGTCCAATCAGTCTCTCACTGCTGAAGAGATTGGTAGTAGGCATTTCTGAATTTTTTCAGTTTGTCAGAAGAATGCTGTCTACTGCTGTCAAAAGGATGACCAGGCTTCGACTTTATAAGCAGCAACGCCTCCAGAGTGTCATCTGTCAATGAAGCTCTGTGGTCGGTCCTATTTTTCCTAACTGTGGAGAAAATTCTTTCACAGTGAGCATTACTATGAGGGATTGTCAGTATACCCCTCATAACAACTGACAGCTCAGAGAGAAATGGTTTTCCTTCTTCATCCTTAAGCTTGGAGATTTTGTTCCAGATGTCATCCATTCTCTGGTTTTCTGAAGCTTCAACACAGCCAGAAATGTCAGCAGACTGATACATTGAAAACTGCTCCACTATCTTGTCAGACGAGCAGCCTTCGGGGCTGAGTGCAGGAAATTTGTTTAGAAAGTATGTCAGATCATTTACACTGAAAGTCAGCTGCATGGCGACATCTGACACTTCTGCATGCTTTAAAAGAGGTTCTTTCAGAGGAAGATTCTTAACAAGATATTCACACACTGCCTGAAAATACTGTTTCACATCACTGTAAAACTCTTTCAGCCGGCACTCCCTTACTCCACTGTTGGCATCAGCAATGAAGCTGCGACAAGCATCACCAATTACTAGGTCCTTGTCTTCTTTCAGGTTGTATCGGCTCCTAAAGTCGGTATCTTCTAGTGGGCCACTAGCCATGGCAGAAGGTTTGAGGAAGCGAGACATTACAGTTCTTACCAATTTCAAAAGAGATCTCCGCAAGACATGTATTTTGGGATCCTCCGACTGAAGTCCAACCAGCACTGCATCAAACATGGAGACAGTGTAGTTCAAGAAAAGAACATACAGCTTGTTGGTTGGGGACTGCAGAAACTTCAAAATGTTTTCAGTCTTCTTCTGTGCATAGGGCTTGTCACTTCCCACCTCATCCTTGCTTGAACTTGTAGACTTCTTGCTTTCGAAATTCTTCTTTTCTTCCTTGAAGAAGGCCCTTAGAGGCTCCCAGTTCTGCAGTAGCCTCTCCAAACAACGTCCAATGCTGAGCCACCTGGAGCAAACATGCTTCAGCATCCGTTTCTGGTCAGTGTCAAATAGTACTTGCAGACTGGCAAACTCTTGTTGTCGTTTTGCACTCTTTTGAAAGTAATAGAACACATCCTGCAGAATTTCAGCAATGTCTGGAAGACAGCTGGCTCCTTTCTGCGCTGCTATGTGAACAAGATGCAAACAACATCCGGATAAGAACACAGACTGGTGTTTGTTCTGAATGAAAGAAATCACTCCCTTTTTGCGTCCAGTCATTACAGCAGCATTATCAGATCCAAAGGCCAAGCAATTATCCCACACTAAGTTTCTTGATACAAGTTCATTATCCAAAAGTTTAAAAATGTTTTCTCCCGTTGCAGAACCGCTACAGACTGGCAGGGAAAGTAATTCAGAGTGAACAAGACCTGACTCCATGTCAATAGATCTGATCACAACTGGATATTGCTTGCTTTTGTCATCATTACTGCCGTCAGTTGACAAAGTAAATGCTGATGTCTGCATTCTTGCAGTCAGGATCTGCTGTTGATCTCTGGCAAGTGCTTTCACCAGAGCTGTTGCCTTTTTTCTTCCACACCTGATACCTGTTGGAAAGAACACATTTTGGCAATTTCAGTTTAATCTGGAAATCTAACAGGAGTCAAGCTGCAGACTAAGAGACAATGACAATTCTTTATTAATAAGGATTATATATATATATATATTATATATATATCCTAAAAAATAATCATCATCATGATGATCATGTATGGTCATTATCACCACCATCATCAGAGTTGTGTCATAAATTATCACTGTAAGTGTAATCATTCATATACATAAGACATTTTTTAAAATT